>APFE031040453.1:0-72403 GCA_000404065.3 Pinus taeda
GTTATATACCTAGGGGGGATAATATGGGGTACCAAGGGAGGTACCTAAGGTAATAATGTAATAATGGGATGGGCCATAGTAATAAATAAGGTGGTTAACCCATATCATGTAAGGGACCACAAATAGTTAGTAATAATGTAATGGGCCCATGGTATTAGTCGATGGTATGAGGGAACCATGGTAATGATCCATGGTATTGTATGTTTGAGGCCTATATAGAGGCTAGAGACTCCACGTCAAGGAATTGTGTCAAGGATTATTGTATGAACATGCATATGGCTTGTGGAGTGTTCTCCTTCCGTAAGGAGTGAATGTATGGTGTTTCCCTACCTTAAAGGTTTGATCAATAAATAATCATTTCATATTATTTCTGGGTTTATTTGCATTATCTTATATTTTCATATCAAATCTATAATATTTCTGGGTTAGATCTATAACAAGTGGTATCAGAGCTATAACAGAATGTGATTTTAATTGCTACACGACTTTCTGCATCAAGAAGTGTAGACTTCAACCAATTAGGTATCTTTCTAGTTTCAGGGACTACCACAGGTTGTATAGGTCCACTAGGAATTTCATCTTGATGATTTGATTATTCTTTCTCCCTAGTAACTTCCTCTTCAAATACTGGAAGTTCTTCATCATCAAAGTCCATAGGGAGATCCTTTGATTTCTTGAATGCAATACTTTCGTCAAATATCACATCTTGGCTTACTTTTATTTGGTGTCCTTTCTTTATGTAGATCCTATAGGCCTTATAAGAGTTACTGTAGCCAACAAATGTTCCCTTCATGCCTTATGGATCCAACTTCTTTATTTTGTCCTTAGGTATATGAATATAGACAGGTCAAACAAAAATTTGGAGATAATCCATAGTTGGTTTTTTTCTAGTGAATACTTCTTCGGAAGTCCAGTTATGTAGTGACCTATGGGTATTTTTATTTTGTATGAATGCAGTTGTCTTCGTAGCTTCACCCCACAAAAATTTCAATAAATATTGATTGTGTAGAATAACTTTTACGCTTTTTTCAATGGATCAATTCTTGCATTCTGCAACTCCATTTTGTTTGGGATTATATGGGATAATTAACTCCCTCTTAATATTAGATCCTTACAAAAGGCTATAATTTCCATGGATGTATATTATCCTCCATTATCATATCTTAATAGCTTGATATTTATTTATGTAAGGTTCTCTACTTCAACTTTGAATTCTTGAAATTTGGTAAATACTTCATCTTTGCATTTCATTAAGTAAACCCAAGTTTTCCTTGAAGGGTGATGTATAAATGTGAGATAATATGGATGACCTCCAAGTGATTTAGGAGTCATAAGACCACATAAATCATAATAAATAAGATCCAAGGTTTATTTTGACCTTGAAGCATTGCTTCCAAATGGTCTCTTAGTGTCCTTACCTAATGCACATCCCTTGCATACTCCTTTGCCATCTTCTTATCGGGGATTCCATCTACTATTGAATTTAGGGATGGAAGGATTTTGAAGTGGAGATGACTGAATCTTCTATGTCAATGTTCAAGTGGGCTAATTTCAATGTGAACTAATGCATGAGAAAGGGCAGTTAGCAGCCTGTAAATTCTTCCTTCACGAATCCCAATCGTTATTGCATTTTCTATGTTTGATTTTTTACCCCATATTACAAATTTTCCATCAATGAAAGCCACTCTATCACCTTTATCTTATAGACTTGAAATGGAAAGTAAATTCTTATGAAAACCTAGGAAACATATGATGTTGTTGAGATGGATATTTCCTCCATTCTCCAACACTAGTGAGGTTGATCCAATTCCTCACAGGATAACTCTTATTATCACCGAGCTCTATGGAGTAAGAGGAATTTCCTTTTGACAGTGTTTATATTTTCTTGTGATGGTCGGTCATATGTATTGATGCTCCACTATCAATCACCCAAATGCTCTCATCTTTAAATGTGCCAGTGAGTGCTGAGAAGAGTCCTTTGTTCTTTGTCTTGATCACTTCCTTCTTTGGAGTAAATAGAAGATTCCATATTTCTTTGAAGATCTTCTTGAGATAGCTTGATACCTTTGAACACCTATTTAGAACATTATCTGATGTGGTAGATATCTTCATAATGCCCTTAGACAACATTAGCTTTGATACCATGTTGAGAAATCTATAAGGAAATGATTAAAGTGATTTCTCTTTTCTTCATAATTGCTTGTGATGTCTTTTTATTTTTTCTTACTTATTATCTTCTTCACTTATAATTATGTTTTTGTATCATAAAAAAAATACCAAAACAAGAATAACAATAGTACACAAGAACACAAAATGCAGGTTGCAAGGCAGTGCTAAAACCTCTCCACTTGAGAGGAAAACCCATAAATCTCTTCTCTTATAGATTCTTCAACTAACGAATTCCACAACCTATAGACTAAGACAAATATCCTCCAAGACTAATTTCAACCCTTTTGGATGATGTGCTTCCTTAGATCAAGTCAAACCTAGTCAAATCTATTCCAACAACAAAACTTCGACCTCCAAATTCATAATTTCGGTCTCTATTGCAAGTCTGAAATTTCGTCCCCACTAGTAGTAGCGATTTCCACACATGTGAGCTTGTTCTTGCCTCCCAAGGCTTCCTAAGACCTTCACTTGGATTTTCTCCTTCTTCTAGTCCTTGAGGATGACTCAATGTGACCTTTGTTGACCTCCTTTCGCTTTCTTCTTCAATATCGAACCTTCAAAATAAAAACCCTAGTCTAGTAGCAGAAATCCTAGCCTTCCTTCACATGTGTGAGAGAGAAATAGCCCAAAACAATAATTTTTTCATCCTCTTCCTTCTTTGTTGCATATCTTTCTCTTCTTCTTCACTTATATGAGTGAGTGAATGAATGTATTCCAAGGAGGTCGAGTTCCCTCCTTTATATAGGCTTCTTAAGGTGGACATGGCTCCTTAATTTAGGCCGACTTTCCAATTGTCATGCTGACTTGGTCTTGAAGATATTTTAACACTTTTAATGACAAAAATAATTCTATTTACAAGTTACATTTTTCTTGATGGGATATTCAACTTATGACAATGACTCTTTTGACTTCTTGACCTAGGAAAAAACCTAGAAGCACTCAATGGGTACTTGACCTTTGAAATAAAAGACCCTTAGCTCTAAAAATAATAATAATATATTTTTTTTCATTTTTAAAGAATCAAAAATACATTTCATGTCAATGAAGACGAAACTTAGTTACACATTTTTCAACGAAAAAGTGTTAATGAAAACAACCAAAATGGTGAAAAACAACCTTAATGAAAACACCAAATTTGCAAAAAAAAACAGATCCAATCCAAAAACAATTTTTGTGAAGTAGATCTGAGGCATATCTAAACCTATATAATCTACAGAGAACAAATCTAGAAAATGAGAGAGATATCTTAGGGAAAACCCCTTAAAAAACTCAAAATTTCAGAAAAGATGCACCCTATTGTGAGAAAAAATTGCACTAAGATGTAGGTATCATGTGTACATACCACATCTTTATTGAAATAATCTTTGTAATTGATCCAGGTGGCTCTAGAGAGACATGTAGGACAAATATCGATAAAAAACAAAGTGTTTGTATTGCACTCTAACTAGGACCGGATCGAAGATCTTGTTGTGATGATTGTGGAGGTGCGAACGGCTCGTCAAACCGAGCTCGTATACGAAAGATAGAGCTCTTCAAAGTTTGGCATGACAGGGGAGAAAGTGGGGCCCACAGCATGCCAGATGGCATCCCAGTAAGGAAGGGGACCCACATGGCATCGCATCAACCATTGACACTTGACATTCTTTCATTTGTCTCCTAAATCTGGCTAAGAGACAATTTTTTCTTTTGGTTAATGAATAACCATATAACATAACTATACAAGACATGGTTTCGGGATTAGAGGCAACGAACCACACCGAACGCTTTTAAACAGCCTTATCACATATATCGCAACCATATATATAATGGGATCGACGGCCACAACCTCTGCCGAACCCTCCACAACTATCGCACTATATATATATATAAACGGCCCAACCATATGTGATATCATCGATATATAAGCGCCGCGCCAATCATCGATATATGGAGGAACCCCCGTAAATCGAGCCAATAAACGTGCCAGTGCCCCATGTGAAGCACTGATTGTGATTTATATATGCCGATGATTACGCCAATATTTAATTGCCGATATGTATGTTGGCATAACCCCGATTAGGGCGCTGATACCTTCGCCATAGCCGACCACCGATTGCGATTTATATGTGTGCCGATATATGCATATGTATTAATATATACGCGCCGATAGGGATTAATGCGGGGTTTAAGGGGCAGGCCACCCAATGCGGACCCGACCCCCATTTATGCATCATTGTGGTTTAAAAGGTTTTATATGCGGAGCAGGCGAGATTTGATCCCTTGACCTCTCCTTAAACATAAGTCGCTTTTAACCATTAGGCCAATGGCCTATTTGTTGAAGAATTTGCCAATGAATTCTACTTAAACAGTCATTTTTGCAGTTGCACGCAGTTCGAGGAGGAGAGAGACTACAGGCACAAATTTCAAGGCAGAATGCAGGAAAAAATTTCAAGGTAGCAGATTAATTAATATTTTAATGCAAGAACCATGAATTTTGCAGGAGGGTAGAATTTTCACTTTGTCAGAATTTGACAAGTTTTATATGGCTTTTACACCTCTCATCTCCACGAACACAATCGTGTTGTTCATTTCTTCATCAGAGGTCTAAATTTTCCAGTAAGTTCTAGAATGCACATGGAACCATGATTTCAACAAAAACATGGAATGGAACCATGAACCATGAAATTTTCCCAAGGAGGTAAAATTTTGACATTTCAGAATATAGTCAAGTTTATACTTGTTTTTCATGGTTTTCTGCAGGGATCGCAATGGCGAGATCAGATTCGCCATTTGATTTGAAGATTTCTAGTCCATCCATGCAACAAAATCTTTGAGGAATCCTAGGGAATCTAGAAGATTCCTTGGGCCCAAAATTCTCAACTTCTTAGAATTCGGATTTTGGATAGTCGATTCAACACTACTCGATGCCACAAATCTAATGGTGTATTTAGATTTCTTATTCTCTTATTTCTTCTTCTAGTCACTTTTCTAAGTGCCAATGCAGATGTCCACATTCTTGTGCGAGCAACCATCTTTATGATATCGATGCCTTGAAAGTAATGGTCCGAGCAGCTTTAGCAGTGAGACATCCACTTCTTCAGATGACCCTTGGTTGTGAGGTATATGATGTGTTCATGTAATTCTTCTTTTTGCATTATGTTGTACAAATCCATGATTGATGTTGATGTAGGGTCTTGCTTATTTCATGTTGTCATGATTCCTTGCTTCATGTTATGCAGAATATTTTTTGTGATGTACTTGTTGTCATAACTCATCATGTTATGCTTTGAGATCCCTTGTGGTATGTTGTTGGGATACTCTTGTTGTCGTCATGCATGTGTTTTTCTTTGACATCCCTTTTGTGCCATGTTGGCAGGATGCGCACCATGCAAGTTTTTGTGTCATACTAATAGGAATCTTTTAACTGAGAGTTCTGATTGTGGAACATCTCTTAGAGCCACCCCTGCGTGAGGGACTTTTTCCTTGTATGATTGCAACATCATCTCTTGTGTACATCACCATTATTGACAACACTTAATGCAGCGGCCTACACCATCTTGACACCGGGGCCTGGAGACATAGTCCCTCCTCTACGAACTCTATTATCAACGCTTATGTTTTCATGTGCTGATGATTGTTATGTTCCTCTTCTTTTCTGCATATAGATGTATTTGTTAATGTTCTTTTAAAAATCAATTTTAACACATCACGAAAGTAAAAGGTCTTGGAAGGGTGCTTTTTCACACCTAGACTTGGATCATTAATCCACTACAAACCTCTATCTTTTGACCAGTGCAATTTCGAAACTAAAATCAAGGCTAGATCTATTCAGATCTAAGGAAAATTAGCATAAAAAACACTCAAACTAGGTCAAAAAATAAGGAAAAAATTCAGACACAACTAGAAAACCAAGATCTAAAGACAAAATAAGAGAGGAAAAACGCTTGAGTTATATTCCCTAGTGGAGTCACCAATTTTTTTGTAGCCAAAATGAATCTGGTACAAGGAGCTATTGCTCCACAAATTTTCTGAGAATCCACCAAACAATGTATGTGAAAAATTTGATAAAATCCCCTAGATGTAAATCATGCGCACACATAACCTTTTAGCCAAATAGTTTAAGAAATTGTACCTGAACCCTCGTAGGTCGGTGATGAATGTTGCATCTAAAGCCTTGACTAGATTTTTCTTGAATATCTCGCTCCTAGCAGTTCTGATCCAAAACTCCTACACATAAGCACATCCAAAAAAACAAAGTTTTTCTCCCAGAAAGGGCATGATTAGTATGAACAAGACATAAACATGAAAATGATATATACAACATGTAAGGAACTCAACTCATATATTTTTATTAATAAGCAAAATGGATACAATATACATTCAAGAAGACAGTCCTCCTCCTCAATTTTCAATCATGATCTCCTCCCTGGAGATAGTCTCTAAGCACACAACAATATGAAAAATCTCTCTCACAAATTTTGACTAACTCTTCTCCTCTTGACATGGTTAGATTATATAGGTCTTTTGCGCCCTCTAGTGATATGTATATGGACATATAGGGGCTCGAGAAGTTAGAAAAAAACTACATTAATTGACCCCTATCCAACTCATGGACAAGTAGGTTGAGTTAATCTCCTCGGGAATGAAAAAATATAGAGGTTCCAACAAAGACACGGGTTGTAAAAGGTAAACTTTCGTCCAAGGACCCAAGAGGTAGATTGCAAAATAGGGTTTGGATATAGAATGTCAGTGTATGACTAGTGCCTTTGTTGTAAAAGAGGAAAAAACAAGGGGAAACGTTATGCATCAAGGTCAAACATGTGAAAGGTCTCTCCTTATGAATCAATGTGGGTAAAATAGGCTATAACAGTGGGATGAAATATTACTACAATTTCCTTCCTCAATGTTTAGGAAGTTTTAGTTCTCAAAATTTCTTTTATGTCATTGCTATCACACAGTGGTAGTATGAAATATTGGATGAATGATAAGTGAAATGAATATAATGAAAAAGTGGTAGAGAAATAAATGAGCTTAAGTTTAATGTACTTGACAGAAGTAATGATGAAAAATAAATCCATCTCATACGATTATAAAACTTCTTAACCACTTGGTGATACCATTAGGGTCATTTATAAACATATTATTCAATGATGTGATTGGGATAGAGATCTGATGAAAAAAGTGAATGACGTGGGTGATATATTGCTATCACTAAAAGAAGTCTTTTTAAGTTATGCCTCTTGAGCTTAGGTTAAATTCAAAATATGTCCATGCATTCTAAGCTTTGTCGTTTCTTAAACAAAAATAATTACAATGATACTCCATCATTTTTGAATACTTTTCAGTGACTACGGAAAGTCTGCAGTCTAATTAAAATTTGTTGTGGACTTAAAATTTCTCTAAATATGACTGAAATAATCCTTGAGACCTTGAGATATCATTTTGTAGATGCTACTACGATCAATTGTTTTTACTTGAAAATAAAATTTTTCATGTTAGATATATAAAGAAATTTGATTTTTTGAACTTTTTTCAGAAAGACAATGTGAATTCTATCTGCCAAACACTAGTTTTTAGTTAGAATTTATGTATAATTATTCCAATTTCATGGTTTTCATATCTTCTCTCTCTCTCTCTCTCTCTCTCTCTCTCTCTCTCTCTCTCTTCTCTATCTCTCTCTCTCTCTCTCTCTCTCTCTCTATTATATTAATATATATTATATATATAATATTATATATAAAGGGCGTAACAAGAAAAGAGACGCCCTCCTCATAAATAGTTTGATTTGAATTGATCCATTGTAATAGACTACATGTATTTCATATGGACCTCACCAACGCGTTTCAACATTTCCTTTAAAATATTTGAATTTAGAATCAAATAGGAGGGCCATATCACCTGGTTTGAATTTTTTCAACCTCATAAACTTGCCATGCCATGTTTTCCTCTTTTTCTAGATAATATGAGTTCTATGGATTGCATCTTGTCGAATTTCATCCAACTCATTAAGTTGAGCTAATCTTCATTTTTGTACCTCTGAAATATCTAGTCCCAATCATGCTACTATTATGAATTTATTTATTTGAAACACAATAGGAATCAAAACTTGCTTTCCATACACAAGTTCATATGGTGTATGACCAATAATGTTCCTCCATGTAGTTTGATATGTCAATAGTGCCTTTGGAAGCCTATCTAGGAAATATTTTTGTTGTAGCCAAACTATCTTGGTCAAAATGGCTTCAAGAACCTTATTTCTTTATTCTACTTGTCCATTAGCTTGTGGATGATATGGAGAGGACTTTTTGATGCTTGATATTTTACTACCCCACACCTTTCTAGATAATTTTATATGTAAAGTGTGCACCCTAATATGTAGCAATATCTCTTGGAACATAGAATCGAGTAAATATATCCTAAAAAGGAAAATACACAACAACATTTTAGTGTCATAAATTAAAGGTTTATCTTCTACCCATTTTGTTACATAATCAGTACAAACAAGAATATACCTTTTCTACCCGAATACTAGATAAATTGGCCCTACAAAGTCTAGAGCCCATTTTTCAAATGGATCTATAAGTACCTATGGTTGCAAGGACATTTCATCTGCTTGAATTGGCTCTCCCATTATTTGAAAAATATCACATATTTTAACATATTTCTTTGTATCTTTGAAAATGGTAAGCTAATAATATCTTGAAAGGACTTTATATGTAGTTCCTCGGTCAACAAAATTTTCTCTATATGGTTCATCATGGCATGCTTTTAATATATAAATTACTTCATTTTCTATTGCACACCTTCTAATGATTAGATTATGTCTTGTTCGGAATAATTCTCCATCTATCCAAGAGTATGATGCACTTTGTCTAACAACATTTTGTTTTTGTCTCGGTGCTAATTGTTAAGGCAACTTCCCTGTAGCCAAATAATTAGTAATATATGCATACCAAGGATTTTTAGTAGCATTTGAAAATCAATGTTCATCAGGAAAGTTATCATCTACAAGAAATAATCTATTTTCATTTTGGATTCAAGGAAATTAGCTATTGTATTTTCCTTTCTAGGTTTATCCAATATAGTAATATTAAATTCATGTAACAACAAGAGAATTGTAGTAATTATTCGATCAGATATAGGTTTTTTCATTAAGTATCTAATAGTATAATGACCAAAATGGATAAAAGTATCATATGCATTTATGCATTGGTTGAATTTATTTAAGGCATGAACTACTACAAGAAACCCTTTTTATATAACTTGATAATTTAACTTTGTAGGAGCCAAAATTTTACTTGCATAATGTTATCACTCCTCTGGATTTGCAAGGCTGAGGAAGAGTCTAGCTGAGGTAATCACATACCAACCTTTTGACTTGGTAGCTAGCCCTACAAAGCCGAAGAGGGCTCTCTCCAAACAATCACAGCCAAGAGGGCTGGATAGATTAGGGTTTTAGGCTAGATGTAAAGTGTGTAGGGTTGTTTGATTTGATTTTGATTGGGTTGCTGGAAGAGGATTAGGTCAAAAAGACTAGGTCAGGGCAACTGAGAGTATGATTGTAGACATCTGATGGAGCAAGGTAGGTAGGCACTCAAACACTTTAAGGTTATGAATTGAGATGGATAAGACTGGTGAGGTGCTAGAAAGAGCAAGAAAAGCATGCATTCTTTATAAACTGAAGAAACTGGACAAATTATGTAGATTTCCCCAAAACAGAGCATATAAAATGTATTATGCTTATCAACTTGAAAATCAACATATCATAGAAGTGAAATGCAATATGGGAGTACAAAACATTCAAACATATGTAACATATGAAGAAACTAAGTCAAAATTCCATATCATAGGTATTCCACCAAAATAGTTGCAACTCATTCATTAAATTCTACCAAATACTAATTACACTAGTGTCTTTGATCAATAGCCAAACATCCAACTTATTCCAACCTATGAAATGACTAAGAAAATACATAATATAGGCCTCAAAACAACTCATCCTAGCCTCATGGGTCGAATCCATGAGAGGAGTAGCAGTTGTAAGAAAGGCTGAACTGATAGTTGGAGTATAGGGTGGTCAAAGGGACTCATCCCTAACTTAAACAAACTCATTCATTACATGCCATGTAGACCATTTAACTAATGTATTTACAATAGATAACAGTAAAAAAAAAAAAATTACATCATCCTGATCAATTACATGAGTAAAACATCAATTTCCCCTAGGTGAAAGTCAATTTAGAGTGAAACAGTGACAATTGCACAAGACTGTCAAATGTGCCCTTGAACTGTCAAATGCACCCTTTCAATGTCAAACATGCCGAACAACTTTAGGGCTACTTTTGGGTGCCTTCTCGGTGTCCAAATTTGCTCCACAATAGCTCGTTGGAAATCCCTTCGAGTCTACTTTCTAGATATGCCTTCATTTTTCATTTTGGAGGTCATTTTCCCTATCAACATTCCAATCTCCCAAGATTGGCAAATGCACAGTGACCAGGCCAAAAAGGAGGCAGAAAGGTGGTTTTTTTTTTTTTTTTTTTTTTTTTTTTATGGTTGTTTACCCTTTTGGTTGACCAGTTTTCCTCCAAATGCTCAAAAAATGCACAGGGTGCATGTCCTCATCACTTTGAATCCAAAATTTCTGACCATTTTCTCATTGGATGCCCCAAAAAAGAGCACAACGCCCAAGGTGCTACGCGTTTGACTGTTTCACTGTGCTAAAAATACTTCAAAAAACGCAGAAAATCATAACTTGCAAAATTTGTTCAAAAATGGTCAAAATTGGTGGGCTAATAGCTGATCATATGTTTGAGGCATGGAGTGATGCCTTGGCAAGACTATATAGCCTCCTTTTCTCCTCTTGCTTGGTCAAGGCTTCAATTTTTGCATGGGCTTTTTTGAGTTTGGCTCTTGCAATTTTGTTTCTCATGGCATAGTACTTTGCCATCTTTCTCTGAATCTCAACATCCCTATTGGCCTTGTCTAAGAGGCTCTCAAGATGACTATTTACCCTCTCAAGCCAATGTTCCTAGATCTCATTTACCATTTTGGCAAATTGCTCATTCAAGGTGAGCTCATTGGTTAGTTCTGCCTCCCTTTGCCTTTCTAGCTCCAAAGCTCTCTTTAGGCCTCTAGTCCTTGGCCTTCTTCTTGGTACCTGTTCATCAAGATGTTCACCATACTATCCATATGCCTCATCAAGTAAGGCCTTAGCCTCTTCAGCCTCTCTCTTTGCTTTTCTGAGCTAAATCACCATAAGCTCATGTTTGACCTCAAACTACCCGTTCTCCTGCTCATATTATGAAATAATGTATTTGGCCCTTTACAAGTTGAGCTGAAGCTCTCCTATGAGTGCATTCTTCTCCTTGATGAAAATGGCTATGTTCTCACTGTCATCATGTTCATCTGAGTCAACTAACTGAAAATCATGCTCTATCTCATGGAGGTCTTCCTATTGCTGGATCTCTGCCTTTGTAACCTTTTCCTTACCCTTTTGTACCTGCTTTATCAATGAAGAAGCAAGGCCCCTTTCACAACCAGTGAGGAAAACACTTGCATATGCCCTCTCTGACAGGGATGTGCCAAGGTACGTAAACCAGCCCTTTTAGGCTTGCTGCTCTCACCATGATCAACATGCTCTTGCCCACTACCTTCATCTCTGCCAGGCACATGAATAGGCTCATGAAATGGTGATGATGGAAGTGATGCTGTGGCTGACTCATCAGATGAAGATGGATGATGTATGGGTTGAGGTGGAGGAATGGAGGTGGATGGTGTAGATGAAGGTGCTTCTTGGCCATGTTGAATAGGTGGGACTATGAAAATCTCATTGGATATGAAAGTGTCCCATGCAATGTTGAGCTAATCAAGGTGGTGTAGGACTATCATCTTGATGAGAGAGTGGTGAAATATGTTATGCATTTGATGATCATAATCCTTCCTTTGGCCAATGAATGACATCTTGTCAATGTCCTGGTAAAGATAGTAGGGCGGATTGAGCATTTTGACTCTTGTAAAATGCAAGAGTAACTAAATATGATAGGAATAGAGTCTAGAAAACCTACCCTCACATGTGAAGTACTTCATGATGATTTTCATCGTGGGATCATATTTGTCTAGGAGGTAAGAGAAAGGAAAATTCTCTTTCTCTCATTCTTGTACCTTGGTTTAAGATATGGCTCATAATAGAAATGATCCAATTCTCCTTGTTTAAACCATTTTTCTCTAATATTTGGGATCCTAGTGGAAGCTGATATGATAGCAGGAGATATGGTGAAGGTGACACCAACAAGGGTTTCCTGGTTATCATGGATGTTGGTGATGAATAATCTGGTAAACTTAGGATGATGTTGGATCCTTTCAACTTTCTCACAAAACTCAAAACAACCCATATGTTTAAAGCTTGCCACACTGGTGGGAGATGCCATGAGTTCTCTGGTGATGGTTGGCTCATGTCTGATGATTCTCCCTCCTTTCTTATATTGCCTCCTCTCTTGTCTTTCTTCCTCACTTTGACTTCTGTGCTCTTCTTCTGCCATGAGTTGTTGTTTTCAAAACCCTAGGGAGATGATAAAATTGATTGTGGGTGTCGAAAATATGGAATAATGTGAGGAGATTAGATAAGGAGGGAAAGGGGATGTGTAGTATGAGGAAGGTGATAGGGGATAGTCTTTATGTGGTGGTAGTGGTAATGAAATGCTAAGAAATGTGATTTAAGAGTAAAAATATGTTACTAGGGTTTTGAGCTGAGTAATGAAAGAAAATGACTATGAAACCCTATTTAGATCAACAATGGAGGGGAGGAGTGAATGAATTTCCCACCTACCTCATTTATTGGAGTAGTTGATGACAATTTTCGAAGCTTGGAGCAAATAGAGGATGTTCTGGGAAATTTTTGGTCTTCCCAGGCAAACGCGCAGTGGCCCAGTCAAATGTGCCCTTAAGCTACAAGCATGCAGTGCTATTAGAAAATGCACTGGATTTTCTGGCAAATGTGCAACGACTAGGCCAAACGTGCCCTCCCTTGTCTAAATGCGCCCTCTGGCCCTGTTTTGCCTGAAATCCAAAAATCTTCTTTTGTTGAGGAGGTTTAAAAGTGTAGGAGTGCAAATGAAGGTTGCATAGATGTCTTGAGACCTTTTATACTTTAATGAGTTTTGATTTATGAGTTGCACACCCATTTTCTAATGTTTCATGTCACTTTTCAAACTTTCATACTAATGCTTTTTTGACTTTCTGACCTTTTTTTCTTTGAGAGGTGGATGATGCTTTGGAGATCTTGATTTTGACCTTTGTTTGGATACTATTGGCAATGGAATTGAGTAGATAGCTAAAATAGTGACTTATTACATATAATAGACATAAAATTACATAAATAAAAATAAAAATTATTACATCTGTTTTGAAGTAAGAATTTACAGACTGAAAAAAAGAAAAATATATATTTTTTTGAAATCAAATTTGTGGCTTTAAGTAACCATGGTTAAAAGCTTGCAAACGTTTATTTAACTGAAAAATATATTATTCACTTCACTCGCATATTTGCTGACCTTATGCAGTGAGATGGTGATTTATTGGACCTCGGGAAAATAAAACCTAGGTGACCTAATGGAACCTTAAATGACTTAACTGTAGGTGGACTTGACTGATATAAAACATGATGAAATGAGCCTTTATGGTCAATGGATGCTTAGCAAGACACATGAAGGTGGGCCAAAAAATACAAATTTTTAAGAGGGGAGAGTGATTTTGATTTTGGGCTACCATTAGTGAGCAAATTTTTGCATGATGACCTAAGTGGAATGCAAAAAAAAGAAAAAAAATCAAACAGGACACTAATATGATATAAAAGAAGGATTTTGATCATTGATCGAAGTATGCAAATACTGACTCTAACGTTGGCCTTATTTGGGGATGTCAGCTCCTTGGAGGTGCCAAGAACATCGTAGACCAAGTAGCCTTACCATATGGGCCAATACGGTCAAAAATTCAAAACTGACTCAAAACTTACTCGAAACTGACTCGAAACTGACTTGAAATTGACTTACATGACGATGGAATGAATATTAAAATAGTAGAGAATCAGTGAAGCTCCATGGCCTTCACTTCGGGCTCCGAACTCCAATGTTCTTCAGTTTCACGCTTACAGAAAATTTAAAATGTATGTACAATGAAACCAGGACAATCCAGAAAAGATAATATTTCAGGATCCTACCATCGATTGGTCCTCTTAAGCATGGTTCTCCATTCATCTCCTCCAACAAGAAATCATTTAGTCCTTGAAAAGCTAAAATCTGATAAGGGCCTTTCCATAAATTCTCGAATTTGCCATGATTACCCTTATCCTCATTTCTAACATGCCAAAGAAGTACCACATCTCCGATTTTGAAATCATTTTCCTTTGTTTTTCAGTCATAGATCCTCTTTATCTTCTCATGAAGCTTGGAAGTGTTCTAAAATACCTCTTCCCATGTCTTCTCTAAGTGAATCATTTGATTGATCCGGCGCTGCATATCATTCTCTTCACTTCCCGCTTGTTGTAACAATTTGATGACCAGAATTGATAATGATGTAGGAAAAATAGTATCTAATCCGTACATAATCTGAAAAGGAGAAAGCCCGAGATATTTCTTATTGCCCACCCAATCGGCCCATAATGCATTGATCAAATTTTTGTGCCAATTATTTTTATTGGCCTCTAACAGTTTCTTGATGATGTTGATTAAGGATTTATTGGAGGACTCCACCAAACCATTTCCTTGCGGATAGTATGTTGTGTAATGTCTCAACTTTATGTTGTACTTGTCACAAAACTTAGTCATCTTTTTGGACTTGAATGCTGCCGCGTTGTCTGTGATAATCTTATGAGGACAACCAAAACGAGACATGATATTAGTTTCTAAAACCTGAATGATAACTGAATCAGTTGCTTGCCTGGTTGAGATTGCTTCGATCCACTTTGTGAAGTAGTCCGTAGCTATCAATATTGTGTTGTGTGGATGATGATGGATTGATCTCACTTATGAAATATAGGCCCCATTGCTGAAAAGGTGCATTAATTGATATTGGTTGTAGAGGCAAAGTAAGAAGATTTCTTTTACCTTGGAAAACTTGACACTCATGACAACTCATCACTGCCTTTTTGATATCTGCAAAATGTGTAGGCCAATAGTAACCTTCTCTCAGTACTTTGTTGGCTGTAGTCTTACAATACAAGTGACCCCCACAATCTCCTTTGTGGAAGTCATTTATTACTCCTTTGAACTCATCTTCAGTCAAAAAGTTCAACAATACGCCTCCAGGATCTTTCCAATAAAGTGCATTGTTCATGATACAATATTTGGAAGCCTTCAACTTCAATGACCTGGTCTTAGCCTTAGACATGCTTGGAGGGGGTTTCAGATGCTAAAGTACATAAATAATACCAGAATATCATGGAGACAAAAGAAAGATTTCAGATACCTGAATGAGATCCCCTTCTTCTTGATTGTCTGGTATGATGCCACAAGGTTGATGTCTAAAGCATGAAGGTTTGACTCAACCATGAGTTTGGCTAAGCCTTGACCCTTGATCAACTTTGTAGGCTTGATCTCAAGGTCATATTCTAATAATGTTATCCATCTACCTCTCCTACCTTCTGGGTCATTCTGCATAAGGGCATCTTTTACCATTGCATTAGGCACATAAGCAAGAGTATGCGAATATAAGATGTAAACTATGAAATATTTGATTGCCTTTACCAAAGCTAAGGCCTGTTTCTCAATGATATTGTACTTAAGAGCTACATCCTTGATGTTGTGACTGAAAAATGTAATTGGTAGCTCGGTTTTATCCCTTTTTTTCATTAGTACCACTGCCATAGTATGCTCAGAAGCAAATGAAAATATGATAAAATCATCGGTATAATCGGGACTAATCAAAACAGGGGCAGTAGTTAAGGCAAGCTTGACCACATGAAAGGACTTACGAGCTTCTTTGGACCATTTTACCTCATTATCCTTTTTCAACATATTGGTCATTTCTCTAAGATGTTCAGCCAAATTAGGAATAAATCTTCGTAAGAAATTCATCTTACCATTGAAAGCTTGGATTTCCTTTTTGCTGTGAGGAAAATAAATTTTCTGAATGGATTCTACTCTTGAAGGGTCGATCCGGATGCCATCTTTCAAAATGATGTGGCCGAGGAGTTTGCCTTCCTCCATAGCAAACATACTTTTCTTTGGATTGAGAAAGATTCCAAACTTTCTACACTTCTGAAAAATGATTCTTAAATGATGCAAATGTTCATCATCTAAATGTGAAAATATAGTAACATCGTCTAATTATACAACCAGGAAAACATCTTTTTCGTCTGAAAATGCTATGTCCATGGCACGCTGAAATGTGGCCCCTGCATTTTTGAGACCAAATGGCATCTTTTCATATTTGAATGTGCCCCAAGGTGTGGTGAATGTCATCTTAGCCTGGCCATCCTTGTGTAATAAAACTTGATTGTAACCGGAATAGCCATCCAAAAGTGAAAACTAGGAAGTGCCAACAACTCTTTGAAGAATATGGTCCATTTTTGGAAGTGGGTAATTGTCTTTCAGAGACACTTTTTTCAAGTTTCTGAAGTCTATGAAAAGCCTTATCTCCCCGGTCTTCTTTCTCACGGGAACAAGATTTGATATCCAGTCAGAAAATCTGATGGGAACAATGATGCTCGCCTTGTATAGTCTATTAACTTCTTTTTCTATGGATGGCAGCAATCTTGGATTGGTCCTTCTTAGCTTTTTCCTAAAGGGATTTTGATCAATCTCAATTGGAATTATGTGTTGAATTATATTCTTATCATACTCCTTCAAATCTGCATAATCCCAAGAAAAGAAACAAAAAACTGAGATAGTAAACGAATGTATTTATCTTTTGCTTTGGGAAATAATGATTTGGACAACTTGATCATTTTTGGTTTGTATGTTGTTCCGATGTTCATGTCTTCAACACCTTTTTCTGTAGGAACTAATGTAGGCTTCCATGCTACATCATCTTGATCAAACAAGTCTTCCAAAGGTATGAGACTTTTCAGAATATTGTTATCTTTCAGCTATAGTATATCAACCTGAGATGCCTCGATGAGTTGATCATCTTCATCATAGACTCCGTCCATAGAACAATTTTCAAACTCTCCTTCACTCTAAAGAAAGTTATTCAGTTGTTTGTCATCCCAGAATACTTGCCAATATCGCAAGTTATTAGGAACTGAGGGCTGATGCTTCACATGAATCTCGAATTTCTTGTTAGAAAAAAATTGGAATTTTAAAATTACTTGCAGCTGAGCCAATGAATTTGCCATAAGATTTTGAGTCCTTGGTACAACTGATAGTGTATATTCGGGAAACATTCTAAGAATATCTAAAACCGCATTTCTATACTGTTTCATTCGTGGATGGTGAGCGTGATATTCACCTTTAACTTGCTTGATTACAAGTTATGAATCACCATACACGAAAATTCTGTGGGCGCCTAACCTCTTCAATATCTTCAAACCTGTGATTAGCACTTCATACTCTGCCTCATTATTAGTGCAATCAAAAGCTAACTCATATGAGCACAATATAACATGTTGAGGGAGATTACCTTGTTGATGATGATGTGGACTTCGAATCCAAATACCAATACCTGCTCCGTCTTTCCCAAGGGCACCATCAAAGTCCATGGTCCAAAGGCTAATTCCTCGTCCAAGACTTGTTCGTCTTTTTGTTGTTTGGGTCAATTTTCTGAAATTTCACTTTAGACTCTTCAGAAGTTTCCATTACCTTTTCTAATGAATGATCTGAACCCTTTTCTGCCTTGTATGATGGCTTTTCAGATGAGTTTGGCAACGCTTCTCTTTCTTGGTCTGAAATTGTCCTTATAGTTTTGAAAATACCTAGTACATCTTTAATCTCTACAAGTTGACTATCTACATCGTTCAGTCCACTATCATTATACAAAATAAATGATTCTAAATCTGTATGCATTTATGGGATATTGTTGGGTTTCTCCTTGCTAGTTATCATAAACTTCATTTTGTTTCCTCAATACAACTTTCTCAATTGCCCAAAAACTGGGATGGTAGCATAGGAGAAGTTTAATTGCAGTGTGCCTCTTAATTTTTCTCCCCAGGATCTTGACAATAACATGCCAAACTGTGGTGGTATATCAGCTACCACCACATCCATTAAAACATTCTTGGCGGGGATTTGATATAGAGATACTATTAAGTCTTTAATTAGACCATGACAACGGACCTTTCCGAAATTAAAAGAATACAAGTCATGATACTCACAAGTTATTTCTAGACCCAACCTTGTTGAAAATAATACTGAGAGGGGGGGTGAATCAGTATTATCAAGTCAAATATTCCTTTTCAAAAACAGATGATATACGCTACTTCAGTTAGTTAAAACCGCGTATATACGCAACTATGCTGAAGGAAACCCGCGTATATAAAGCAAACTTTTAATTTAGTTTATCTTTCTGATGATGATTGTTAATCTGTGATGCAGAATCAAGAGACAGTAAAACATAGTAGAAATACAATCACATACAAGAACACAAGATATAAGGTGGAAACCCAATGTGGGGGAAAACCACCTGCTGCAATTCGTCTCTATCTTCTTTTAAATTAGAAACTTATTTTACAATGTACTGATGCAGTCCTTTACCAGTACGCAGGCTGCAACCTGCAGAGAGCTACAACCCTCTCTCATTTTCCAGCTTCTCCTAGAAGGGAGCTACAACCCCCTTAGCTCTTGCACTAGCCAAGATACTAGTACATAGGTGCTGGCCTACAGAAGGCTACAACCTTCTCTTTCTTCCAGGGACCACATTTCATAAATTTTCAGACTGGATCCATGAACATCAATCAATCATCAAGAATTTCTCCAATCTCCTTTCCACCAATTAGATCTGAATCAAGTAGATAATTTTCTGACAGCTGTACCCAAAACACAGTACCAGAAACCACACACCAAAATCTGAACCCAAAACACAGCAGAAATAAATAGAAGCAGCTAGATCACAACTTAAAGTATATACGCTATTTCAATAACCTGCAACATGCATGCATACGCTTTCTGTGTTTGGGACAACCTGCGTATACGCAGTTTCCATTCACTGAACCAGCGTGTATACGCACTTTAGCTTCACTGAACCTGCGTACAAATCTATAAAAGATATTTCACTCTTTCAGATATTCAGAATGTTAATTAACCCAGATTATCAATGTTATGGATCAAGCAAGCGCCACATATAATAGACCAAAATCATACAAAGATACTATCATTAAAGCTTAAAGACCCATCAATAGAACTTATCCTTCTCTTTGTGCTAAGGTTCCTCCTTCAATCAGATCCAGATCTGTACCATCACCCAATTAGCAGTATTCCAGATCTACCACTTTTCAGATATTCAATGATAATTCAGATAATCATTTGCCACAAGATCTCCTTCATTTTTTATAGTCTTAGGCCTTCCACAATACCACGGTCCAAAACCATAACATTTCAATACCATGAACCCAAAACTAGGGATCAACACATCTGACGAGTCGTCATGGTCCAAAACCATAGGTTCAAATCCCAAGGACTAACTACCATGGACCAAGAGTAAGTCCCCAAAATATACGTGCTTTTGTAACGTATAACCCGCGTGTATACACGTCTTCGTCTAGATTAACCTGCGTATATGTCTTTTTCTTCTTTCTGAGAGCCTAAACTGAGATTTGCCACTAGAGTGAGTTGCCATCAAGTACAACACCTGTGCCATAGTACCAAACCAGAATCATAATGCCAACAAACCTTTCCATGATGTATTTTGCATTAAGTAATGAGAGGCTCCAAAGTCAAGCATGGAGTTGTGAAGAATAAATTGGTGAATTCTCAAACTGAGATAAAACGGAGGAACATCACTATCACCTGACTGACCATCTATGGCTGGACCAAAAATCAATTCAAGTTGGTCATATTCAATATTAACCATGTCAGACGTAGGATCAAATTTAAGAATTTTAATTATATCAGACTTGTAATGACTATTTTTGACAAGTTCAATGAGAGGGATTGATACTTTCAACTTTGAAATTTCAGTTTCTAGATTGAAAGAGCTAGCTTTATCTACCTCTTTTTGGACATTGTCTCTCTTCTCGAGCAGATCTCTCGGTATCTGATCCTTCCTTTAGCTTTCATGATCCTTGTTCAGACTACTTGTGGATGGCTATTTCACTCTACTTTGATCAGTTGCTATCATCTCCTTACCTTTGCTTTGACTTCCTTGAGGATTTGATTTCAGTTGGGTGTCTTTCTTCTATGATGTCCTCTTCTGAGTGATTGGGACATCTCTTTTCCTCAAAGAATATTGATTCTGTTGAGAACTGAGAGCATTCAAATATCCTCTTTGATAATCATTGGTTTGGGTTTCCAATGCATTGTCACTTGCTAGTATGTATTCGTCATCTTTAGGTTCCTCCACCTTCTTGACATATTTCTCATCTTTAGTCAAGAAAATGGGATGGTGATTTTCCCTAAATAAGTGATTTTCCTCAACAATCAGTTCTATTTCATCATCATATTCTCCTTGAGCATAATTCTACTGCAAGGGTGTCTGAATAGGCTGCTAAGATGTCGATGCTTAAGAAGCCTTTTGCTCTCTTTGTTTTATCTTGTACTAAGGTTGCTGCTGATTTTTGAAGTTAGGATTTCTAACTTGTGGCTCCAGAGATCTAGATGAATTTATCATCAGGTTAGCCATTCTATCCATGGTTTTGATTAATGCATCTAGTTTCAGATTGGTGGAAGTAGAAGGTTCTTCTTTGATTGTCACTCTCTTTTTCAGTTTCTCATGTTTCAATTAAGAATTCTTGATCATAAAGCTTTCTTCCACACTTACTGCATTGTTCTGCATATCTTCAAGAGTTGTGGGATCCCTTTCCATTAACAGATAGGCCTTCTTTGGGTCAAAAGCATCTGGGTAATGCTAAAGTGCCAAATCAGGTGGAGGTTTCATGTTGTCCAAAATAGAATTGTAGACCTGATTGAACCTTACAGTAAATTCCTGAACCGCTTCAATAGGATTCCTCTTCAAGGTGTTGTATTATGCCAAGATCTACAAT
The DNA here is from genome assembly GCA_000404065.3 of Pinus taeda. Classification (NCBI taxonomy): domain Eukaryota; kingdom Viridiplantae; phylum Streptophyta; class Pinopsida; order Pinales; family Pinaceae; genus Pinus; species Pinus taeda. The sequence goes on from APFE031040453.1 coordinate 21,278, forward strand.
GGATCCTTATTTTTCCACCATCTGGCTAAAAACAACTCATTAAGTTTGGCTAAAGAATTAATAGAGCTTGCTGCCAAACCACGAAACCATTTTTTCACATCTCTCGAAAAACTTTGAGCCATCAGTCTCATTTTAGTGTCATCTTCATCGACTTCCTCTAAGTCAATGAAATTAGCCATCTTATCAATATGTTGATGTGCTATTACTCTTGGGATTCCATCAAACAGAGGAAGCCTCTGGCCATAGGTCTGAGGTAATGCTACCAGCTGACCAGGTAACACCAAAGGTGCAAATCTTGCCATAACTCCTGGAGAATGGTGGATGGGAACTACAATGGGTTGAGTTGGTTGAGATGAAGATGGAGGAGGTGAAGTGGATGATTTTGGAGATTTAGTAGTGGGTATGGCATAAGCTAAGAGCTCAAGTTGATATTGAATATAGGCCTTTTCAGCAGTGATTTGTAATTGATCGGCTAGGCTCTAAATTTTCTCAAAGTTAGACCAAACCTCATGCTTAAGTTTTGCAGACTGAGAGAAAACTAAAGGTTGGTTAAACAAAGACTTAGAGGCAGGAATTTATGAGTCCAACTTTATGGGATCAAAAACTTCTTCGGTAAGACAAGACTCATATTTTGAATGAAATAAGGATAGCTCAAATTTAATGTCAATAGATATATCCTCAATGCTATGTATTTGATTATAGAATTGAGGCTTCTGTGATCCATCATAGTTATGAGAAGAGCTTCGGCGTAAATGTCTTTGTCATGTGATTTACGCCGAAGCTCTTCTCATAGCTATGTATTTGATCTGGCAAGGAAGTGGTCCTTTCCAATTTTATGGTTTCAGTATGGGGGAAGGGGAATTTAGACTTTCTTAACAATATTTTGGGATTGTTAGCTAGAGAAGGAGGATTTGGGTCAAGGTTTGACTTGGTATATCTTTTCGAAGCTAGAATCTTAACAGGGGTCGCAAACTATATGAGGTAAAAGACCTAAGATTTTGAGCTGAACAAATATATTTTTAATGGAAAGGATTCAATAATGAATCTAAAATTGGTAATTAATGAGAGCTTACCAATGAAATGGAGTCTGAATGAACATGTGATTTGTAACCTTGTTCATTTCTTTGACTGAATCAACTGGATCAAGATGCAGAATTTGTCTTCATTGTCTCCTTGAGGCTAGTGTCTACAATCTTGACACTACAAATACTGAATTAGCCTTTGTAAAGCTTAGTCCCATCATCCAAAGGACCAAAATTCAATGAGAACTAGTCATACACCTAGGGAAAATGAACCTTTCGTTCCCTGGCAGTGGCGCCAGTATGTTATCACTCCTTCAGATCTCCAAGGCTCGGGAAGAGTCCAGTTGAGGTAACCATAGACCAACCTTTTGACTTGGTAGCTAGCCCTACCAAGGTGGAGCACTCTCTCCAAAGGATCACAACCAAGAGGGCTAGAGAGATTAGGGTTTTAGGCTAGATGTAAAGTGCAGAGGTTGTTTGATTTGATTTTGGTTGGGTTGTTGGAAGAAGATTAGGTCAAAAAGACTAGGTCAGGGAAAATGAGGATATGATTGCAGCCATATGATGAAGCAAGGTAGGTAGGCACTCAAACACTTTAAGGTTATGAAGTGAAATGGATAAGACTGGTGAGGTTCTAGAAAGAGCAAGACAAGCATGCATTCTATCTAAACTGAAGAAACTAGACAAACTATGTAGATTTCCCCAAAATAGAGCATATAAAATGTATTATGCTTGTCAACTTGAAAATCAACATATCATAGAAGTGAAATGAAATATGGGAGTACAAGACATTCAAACATATGTAACATAAGAAGAAACTAAGTCAAAATTCCATACCATAGGTATTCCACCAAAATAGCAGCAACTCATTCATTAAATTCTGCCAAATATTGATTACACTAGTGTCTCTAATCAATAGCCAAACATCCAAATGATTCCAACCTATGAAATGACTAAGAAAATACATAATATAGGCCTAAAAACAACTAATCCTAACCTCAAGGGTTGAATCCATGAGAGGAGGAGTAGTTACAAGAAAGGTTGAACTAATAGCTGGAGTATAGGGTGGTCAAAGTGACTCATCCCTAACTTAAGCAAACTGATTCATTACATGCCATGTAGGTCATTTAACTAATGTATTTACCCTAGATAATAGTAAAAAACATAATAATTACAACACCTTGATCAATTACATGAGTAAAACATCAATTTCCCCTAGGTGAAAGTCAATTTAGAGTGAAACAGTGAAAATTGCAGAAGACTGTCAAATGCGCACTTTCAGTGTCAAACGTGCCCTTCAAGTTCAGGGCTTCTTGTGGGTGCCTTCCTGGTGTCCAAATTTGCTCCAAAATAGCTCGTTGGAAAGCCATTCGAGTCTACTTTCTAGATATGCATTCATTTTTCAATTTGGAGGTCATTTTACCTATCAAAATTCCAATCTCCCAAGTCTAGTAAATGCGCAGCGACCAGGCCAAAAAGGAGGCAAAACAGTGGTTTTTTGATGGTTTTTTAACCTTTTGGCTGACCAGTTTTCCTCAAAATGCTTAGAAAATGCATAGGGTACATGTCCTCATCACTGTGAATTCAAAAATGTTGAACATTTTATCATTAGATTCCCCAAAAAAGAGCACAACGCCCAAGATGTTACACGTTTGATCGTTTCACTGTGCTAAAAATACTTCAAAAAATACAGAAAATCATAACTTGCAAAATTTGTTTAAAAATGGTCAAAATTGGTGGGCCGATAGCTGATCATATTTTTGAGCCATGGAATGATTCCTCGGCACAAATATCTAGCCTCCTTTTCTCCTCTTGCTTGGTCAAGGCTTCAGTTTTTGCATGGGCTCTTTTGAGTTTGGCTCTTGTAATTTTGTTTCTCATGGCATAGTACTTTGCCATATTTCTCTGAATCTCAACATCCATATTGGCCTTGTATAAGAGGCTCTCAAGATGACCATTTACTCTCTCGAGCCAATGTTCCCGGTTCTCAATTACCATTTTGGCAAATTGCTCATTCAAGGTGAGCTCATTGGCTAGTTTTGCCTCCCTTTGCCTTTCTAGCTCCAAAGCTCTCTTTAGGCCTCTAGTCCTTGGCCTTCTTCTCAGCACCTATTCATCAAGCTATTCACCATACTTTCCATATGTGCCATCAAGTAATGCCTTAGCCTTTTCAGCCTCTCTCTTTGATTTTCTGAGCTAAACCTCCATAAGCTCATGTTTGACCTGAAACTACATATTCTCCTGCTCATAGTATGAAATATTGTATCTTTACAAGTTGACCTAGAGCTATCCTATGAGTGCATTATTCTCCTTGATGACAATGGCTATGTTCTCACTGTCATCATGTTCATCTGAGTCAACTAACTAAAAATCATGCTCTATCTCATGGAGGTCTTCATGCTGCTGGATCTCTACCTTTGTAACCTTTTCCTTACCCTTTTGTACCTACTTTTCCAATGAAGAAGGCTAGGCCCCTTCCATAATCAGTGGGTCAAACACTTTCCTATGCCCTCTTTGATAGGTATGTGCCAAGGTACATAAACCAACCCTTTTAGTCTTACTTGTTTCAGGAATAAGTACCCTAGGGCTTTGAGTTAGAACCCCAACAGAGCATAAGCAAACTACAACAAGAAACACTCATACAACTTAGGCAAAATGCTTATATAATCAAACTACATAAGAGTGACTGTACCTAGATTTCCTTCGTTTGAGTAGGTCCTGCAGGGTTCAAACCCTCTGCAACTCCCGATGTTCTTCAAACCTGAAAATCATTCAATTCGAACATACATAGCAGTATAGAAGTAAAGCATATTCACAAAATTTGACTTTATATCATATAAATAAATGATTGATAATACATCAAAACAACATTTATATATGAATTACAACATAATTTGATGCATAAACAAAGTTAATTTCGGAAACAAGACAACATTTCTTTTATCATAGTAAGCTATAAATAACATGGAGAGAATTCACTTGAGTCTTCTTCTTTCGGCTCCAAGTAGAATCGTCCTCCAGATTCGTCCTATCCTAGCCTTCAACAATCTTCTTCCTAACCAACACCATGTTATCTCAATTAAGAGGGAGAATATCTATAACTAAGGAAACAAGGGTTTCCTGAAGCTTGGGGAAGAGCATGAGGCACAGGAATTCATCAGACTCAGTCAGGGATAATCTCAGTATAATAACTCTATCTCTTTTCATCCTTTAGGCCTTCCCATAGAGGTCTATTTATACTTCTCCCAATTAGTTTTTTAGTTGGGAAACAGTTGGGCCATGGGAAATAGGAGGTAATCAACAGGTAGAACCCATGAACTCCGCTCATAATTAAGGAAATTTAAAATTTTAAGTGTTTTAACACATATACATGTGTTGGGTATTGACTAAACCACGTGTACACACTTTTATCTTAGGGAAAAGTAGCGTACAGGGAATAAAACACTGTTTTTAATATATTTGGACCAAGTCTGGAAGGAGGGGTTGCCCTAGGCCATAAATCAAGCATCCTAAATACCAAGGGTGGTAAATGGTGCTATAACAGATGCTCCCTAATATATGAGGTCAGAAGGGGTACATGATGGCCGAAATGTATTAAGTGTATGGAAAGAATCTCATCGAGACTGGGAAGGACCTCACCAGAATTCAGCCTGCCAAGCCATCAAAAGAGATCAGAAAGAAAATTCTATTTGAGGCAGGCATACCCATGCTCAACAAAAGTAAAGCATGTCTACATATCAAGTAAAAGTGGATCCAATATGTATACAAGTATAAAGAACTGAAAGTACATGATGGATCATCTGATCATGATTGAAAAAAGTACATGTCTGAATATCACACATAAGAAGACGATCAATGATGCTGAAGGATGAAGTTGGTCACTGATGTCAAAAACTGATCCTAATAGTACCGAATGAACATGATGGAATAAAATGATATTACATCGCAACTCGGATGCCAGTATATAAGATGTCGCTGTGAAGAACTGCAACACATAAGGTGGATGGTGTCAACTAGTAGCAACAAGAGCAACTGACAAGTGAACCAAAACATGTTGATGCAACCTGAGGTCTTCACCAACTGCCGCAGTACATTTCTACACAATGGGAATAAATGATCTAAGGTCGACCACGTGAGAAATCATTTTATTATCAGTCATTGATGTATACCATTAATAAACATGAGACTACTCATTGATAATGATAATGAGAGTCAAGGTACCCAATACAATCTAACAAGTGCGAATAAATGAGTTGAAGTTGAACACCTGGAATAATATATCAATCAAGGGACAATGATGGTTTCCCACTATCGATCGCAAAGGAATCTACCACTAATGACTCCAAACCCCAAGGTACTGCCAAATGGACTCTAGATCTTTGTCCTAGAGCAAATGAGTTGTAGTCGATAGGAAAAGATCCGCTATAAGGAAGGAATTAAGGCATCCTTCATCAATCTAGCGCGAGTGTAACCCGTAGGCCAATAATGTGGAAGGAATCAGACGAAAAAGATGTAGTAACCCAATCGAAGCACGTTTCGAGCGTACACAAGATGTAGCTAGCACACGATAGAAACCCTCTGAACCAACCAATAATGAAAGCTGACATAGAGGTGAGGAATCCACCAATAGAGTCAAATGGAAACCAAGGCACTGCACGAATCCCAATGTGTGATAATGAAAGCTAGAGTCGAACACAACGGAAACCACTCATTCAAAGACCCATGATACTGATCGATGCTGATCACAAGGTGACCTATCAATAATGAAAATAGGGCCAGGGTGCAGCTCTAAACTTGCCCTCAGAGCAATATGTCGTCGTCAATAAGGACAAGAATCGCCAGCAAGAAGTCAATGGAGACTTTCTCAAACTAGCATGAGCAAAGGACCAATATCACTGATGTGATGAAAAACATGACACTGACAACTAGGGATGGCTGACTGAAAAATAGGTCAAGAGACACCACAGAGAGGCCGACTCAGGCTTACTTCCCTTGAAGAAAAGCACGACTCAATGATGACTATATGGCAGCATATGATAACTCTATATAAGTTCGTCATGCAGGAGGCATGAGCAAACTCTCCATACGATTGGAAGAGGTAACCAATTAGAGGAGTACTGACTCAATAACAATGTTAAGGCGTACCTAATTCAGACTAACTCCCTCCCAAATGGAGGAGAGACTTTCTTTTGAGTGCTTTGTTCAAGGGTGACACGAATGACTCTAGCTACCAACAAAATATGGAAATGTTGTCCCGTTCCCACTCTTTTTGGAATATATAATTTTTTTTGTCTTTTTCTTTAAGTTAGAAAAAGAATAAAAGAATGTTATAGTACAGTGGAAAGAACGAGTGTCAGAGAAAAAAATGATCTAGTTCCTAGGAGCGGAACATTCCTATGCTCAATGGAGGGAGGAAAAACTGGTCAAGGACACTCAAAGGGGTGCTCTTTCCACGGGTAAAAGAATGCATCAAGTTGCATAAGCTAAGTGATTGCATGGTTGATTTTGTAGAAGACATGGTCAAATAAGCGGCTTAAACACGATTCCAAGTGAAGTCGACTCAAGGCAAAAAAGGTGAAAATAGTCAAAATGCAATACAATAGTATAAATCAACACAAAGGAGCCTCTAGGGTATAAGGCCAGAAATCAGTGTGGAAGAAAGGAGAATGTGTCTTCAACACATAAGTCATGGCAGGACTAAAGAGGACTCTCAAGCCTACTCAGTATAGCAGCATGGGCAACTAATGTCAGCAAGGTTCTAACTAAGATGCCCATGTAAAGGATGGATCTACAATCGCATCATGATTTCAAAATCAGTGAGTGAAAATGATTTGTTAACCAAGATACGATGGGGTCAACCCTATGGCTAACGTATCGCTGAATGGAGGCTAGTATGCAAGATGCAGTGGAAAATGATTATCCCTAACCTAAATGCTATTGAGTGAATGATACTTGCCATGACAGGTCAGCAGTCATGGGACCAAAATAACATCTTGAAGAAGTCTCCAAAATATCCTGAAAAAAAAACCCACTCTTGACAATCCAAGCCCGCAGGTCAAAAAATCCATGAGACAAAAATCAATTTTTGAAAAAATATTTTTCAATTTCAAAGTTATATAATGAATTTTGGACTCATAGTTCTTTCATTTCTGTTCGGAGCAAAGAGCTGTGGAGCAAAACAGAGCCAGGTTTCCTCTGAACAATTGGACTGTTCAAATTGCCCCAAAGTTATCAGGTAAGCCTCAAATCATACTTGTAATGTTTTGTGATAGTTTTTAGAAGTTTTCTTAAAGTTATTACCATGGGAAATTATGCCCAAAAATCCAACTCTACATACACACGGGTTGGATGTGATCAAACCGCATATAAAATGGCCCTACACCCAATTGTGTGTAAAGGGAACCAACATGTACGTGAGTTAAAGTTTGAACATAAAAACTAATGGTTGAAACTCTAATTTTTCAGGATGACTATCACATGGAGGTAAAGAGAGCATACCACTATTAATAATGAGGTAATGAATGACCAAAATGCGCTAGACACTCTGAGAGGTTGTGGCTTATTGAAATTCTTAAAAATGCCAAACATGAAAGCCAATACGCACTTGCTCGAACTACTGATCCACTACTGGAGTGCAGAGGATGATGCCTTCATGATAGACCATATGCCTCTACGGATTGAGGTCAAAGACATCTACTTTATCACAAGTCTCTCCCGAAGAGGGGAGGTCATGCATTCGACTGGCAGGATAAGAAATAGTAGTCTTTCAGTAGATAACTATTTCCATATATATTGTCTTGGACATCCAGAGAAGATTGGAAGTCAAATTCCAATCAAACATGTGGAAAGTTTATCCCTGAGGATTTTGCTATTTACCATTGCACGGGTAAATGGGTCGGCTTCGCTGCATCAGGCATCAAGAGTGTCCATGAGCCTGGTAGTGGAATGTCTTACCATGGTATTTGACTGGTGCATGCCTCTTCTAACTAACATGAAGAGCCAATTGGCCTCTATACAGAAGGGTCAGACGAAGAATTTTGGATTTGGGACTATCTTATGCTCATTCTTCTTCGAGAAGGTACTTGGGCTATGTCCCAAAGTATCAGTGTCCATCAGCAGCCCTAGTGATCCACAAATGGGTAGATGGGCAGACTTGATGAAACACCTTGGAGGCGGGGATGTGCCTAGAATGACTTTTGATTGCGAGTTTTTCACCTGGTGGGACCAACAGGTAATTGTAGTCAACGACTACCTGTATGCTGGTATAGATTTCCAAGGAGATCCAGACTTAATGTTACCACCAAATGTGGCATGGGGAGACATAGGTAACAATTTTTTAAGTTTTTGTGAATTTTTATGATTTTTTGGATTTTTTAATATGAAATGAACTTAGAAATATTTTTGATGAGACAAAATACTGAAAAAATTACCATGTTTCAGATGTGGGTCCAGTGAGACTAGATGGATTTTTGAGGCATACACGTCACGGAAGAGGGGTTAAAGAGGCAACAACTAAGATAGAGAGAGTCCTATATGCAGTTCAAAGAAACTTGGTGAGACTAACTCACTAGGTACCTATGATAGCCATAGAGGATCTACTTGAGGAGATGCAGCGCCGTGTGGTAGGGGTACCATGGGATTGGGTCTAGATACTTCGGTGTGTTGCCAACACGGTGGTTAACATTTTAGCCGCTCATCCTGAGTCGGGTCAATAGACAGACCTATGTATGACTCGACATGATTATGGGCATGAACCCAATTTTTCAGGGCATCTTGTCCCAATTTTGTATATTATTTTTTTGAACACTCTATCTATATACAGGCGATTTTATGATATATATATATATATATATATATAATATATATATATATATATTATATATATATATACACATATATCTATATATATGTGTGTGTTGTGTGTGTGTGTGTATATATATATATATATATATACATATATATGTATATATATACATATATATGTATATATATACATATATATGTATATGTGTGTGTGTATATATATATATATATATATATACATATATATGTATATATATATATATATATATATACACACACACATATACATATATATGTATATATATATATATATTATGTATATATTATACATATATATGTATATATATACATATATATATACATATATATGTATATATATACATATATATATATATATTTCAAATTTTTTGATGTTATTTAATTAGATGAATGATTAATGTGCCAATATAATGCTTGATTAGCAATAGAGTCTGCTAATGAATTCTCAGATCATGGAATGTGAACATATGTGATATAAACAAATGATCATTGCAACATTCTCACTCTAATAAATTGGTGATATAAATAAGGATCACGAACCTGATAAATGTTATTTAACTGCGACACCACCAGTTGTGAGTCTAGATAAACTACCAACGAATCAATCCCATAAGAAATTGCTTCGGATAGTAAATTAAGAACGATAGTATATTCGGAATGTTATTCAAAGCAGGGCCAATACATACTCCCCTCGACACCATCAACTGGCCAGATGGATAATAAATCACCCAAGCCGCGGAAGCAAGATTCTGAGTGTGCTGACTAACACCATTGGGGAATCCGAAATATATCGAATCATCCATCAACACCTGCCAAAGTAGATTAAAAAAATGTCATATCACAAAATGCCAAACAAATGTGTACAAAGATAATAGATATACAAACAAGCAATTTCTTAACCAAAGCCTAAGCAAAATACTTCTTAAGGTAGAGCCCATTTCGGGGCTTCGCTAGCTTGTTTCCTTCAAAATCAATTAATTCATAGGCCCCTTTTCCCAAAACTCACTTGACTATAAAGGGACCATACCACATAGACTTGAATTTTCCTACCCCGGGGGCGCCTTTGTCTTGGTCATAGACTAAGACAAGGTCGCCTTCAGAAAAAACCCGAGGACGGACAACTTTCTCATACTAAGTTTTAACCCTCTTCTTATGGTCTTTTTTATTATGGTTGCATCTCGACGCTACTCATCAAGATGTTCCAAATGAAAGAGGCGTTCTTCGAGACTAGACGTCTCTAGAAGAAGTTCTACAGCTAGCTTAAGGGATGGAATTTCACATTCGATAGGATTAAAACCAGTGGCGGTCTTAACCGAGGTTTGATATGCCTAGAGTGCCAGGTACAACATGATGTGCCAATTGGATCGATTTTTATCAATTTTCCTTTGCAGGATAGGCTTAAGGGACTTATTCATGGCTTCGACTTGCCCATTAGCTTGAGGATAATATGGAGACAAATTCTCCTGTTGGAAGTCCAACTTGAGAGCCAATTCGGCCATCAGTTGATTCTGGAAGTGATTGCCATGGTCAGTGACAATCTCTCTTGCGATACCAAATCATGAAATAACTTGGTTGAAGAGAAACAAGGTTGTTATTTCACTATTGTTTTTGTAAGTAGGCATGGCCTCAGCCCACTTCGTAAAGTAATCCACATCCACAATGATGTACTTGTGATTCGCCACCGAAGGCAGATTACAAGTAGTAAAATCAATGCCCCACTTCATAAATGGACCGACAATGATAATAGGAAAAAGTGGAGCTAGATGTGCACACATTTTCTAGGTATAGATTTGACAAGGACGACAATGTTTGATTGCTTCAATACAGTCTTTGAAAATTGAAGGCCAAAAGTAGCCTGCATGCAAAATTTTATGGACTGTTGCAAGCCTGATAGATGACCACCACAAGCTCCACTGTGGTAATTATTAAGTACAGACTCAACTTCTTCCAAAGTTAAGCAACGCCTAAGGATTGAGTCAACCCCTCTACGATATAATGTATCACCAATGATAACATAGTTTTTGGCAAGGTGACGTAACTTTCGACGCTCATCTTTGGAGAAAGCAGATGGAAACTTCAAAGTCTTGAGAAATATAATGATATCTTCGTACCAAGAATCTTGTGAAGAAATGAGGAATAAATGTTCTTCAGGAAAATTTTCCTCCTAAACAATGGCTTCCTAACAAGGAAAATTTGAAATTAATTTCGCAAAAACTAATGACTTCTTAGATTTGGCTGACAAGAACTCGAGATCAAATTCTTGCAAAATAACAATCCATCGATTATACTTGCTCCCAATCACTTGCATGTTGAGGATAAACCAAAAAGGATTGAAAGCTGCTAAGATGAACATTTTCCATAGCAGAATGTAATGACGAAGCTGCTGGACAACATGGATAGTTGCCAAGGCCAATTTCTCGATGGGAGAATATTGTAGCTCAGGTCCTACTATGTCTTGACTCAAGTAATAGATTACATGCTCACTGAGAGAATCATCCTCCTGAACCAAGACCATACCAATGGTTGATTCTGCCGCAGCGAGATACAAAAGGAAATCTCTACCATAATGTTAATGCCTTTTTCAAAGCATCAAAATATCATTGTGCGAAGTTTTCCCATAAAAATGGAACTCCCGTCTTAAGAAAACACATAAATCCTTTGGTAATCTCAACATAATTTGCTATAAATCTCCTCAAGAAATTTTCCTTTCCTTGGAGACTTTGAAGTTGAAAAATGGAAGATGGGGAAGGCAATTGAATTATTGCCTCAACCTTGAAAGGATCAACACAAATCCCTTCAGTCGATACGATGAATCCTAATAGCTGACCACATGTGATTATAAAAACACAGTTATTCCGAATCAACCAGATTTTATAAAAATGACATCTCTCAAAAACTAACTGAGGGTGGCTGGGATGATCAATTCTCTTGTGAGAACAAGCAGCTAAGTCATCCAAGTATGCTTCGATAACATGCTTGATGTCATGGAAAGCATAAGACATGGCCCACTGAAAAGTAGCTCGAACATTTTTAAGACCAAAAGGCATCTTTTTGTATGCAAACATGCCCCAAGGACAAATAAAGGTTATCTTGTGCTGATCCTCTAGATGGATAGTAATTTGATTGTAACCAGAGAATTCATCCATGAACAAAAAAATTTCATTACCCACACATTCATCAACAATTTGATTAATAAAAGGTGTGGGGTAATTGTCTTTTGGACAAGTTTTATTTAAATCCCTAAAGTCAATACATACATGAATCGTTCCTTGCTTCTTATCTACTGGGATTGGATTGGAAACCTACTCAGTTAGAGGAATAGGGTATATGAAACCTGCCTTAATCAGCTTTTCAACTTTAGCTTTAATAGTTTCCGCTTTCCAAGGATTGACCAGTCAAAGTTTTTGATGAATAGGTTTGGCGTTTTCCTACGTCTTGATCTCATGCTGGACTATAGATGGATCAATTCCAGGCATTTCCTCATAAGACCAAGCGAACACATCTCAAAATTCTTTAAAGAGCTCAGTGTAGATTTGAATTTCTTCAAGGGCACAATTAGCTCCGATGAAGACATTTTCTATTACGTTAGGATTCCTAGAGATGTTTATAGGTACAATTCATGAGATAAATGACATGTTACCTTTGGCAGAAAATTGTGTTGGAGCCAAAGGGTTTGAAACTGTACAAACATCACTAGTAAACAGATTGAAGAACCTAGATTCAACTTCATGCAATGGAGGAAGAAAATATGAACGATGATGTAAATCTTCCCACGGTCGATCCACACCCATCATTGCCTCCAAAATTGCTTCTTCAGATGGTAAGACTGTATCCAAGCAATCCAGAGCTAAAATAGAATCGAGGGTCCAAGCGGGAGCCACATCGCCATCTAACTCCTCTTATGAAAAAGGAGTAGGATGGTTGTCTATAGAGTTAATGATATATTGATAGCTAAGTTCCACTATAGACATGGGAAATTCCATTCCACCAACCTACCCTCCATCTAATGTGGTGGTAGATGAAGGTAAGGTCCAAGGGTCCGAAAAATAATGAGTTCGAAAGAACTCTTTTCGTGAAGGTCCCCTAGAGGATGAAATTGCATTAATTCTAGTTGTAGGAGTAGGAAGGTCAAATATACCCATTAACGAAGAGTACATCCCACCTCCTATATTCTCAATAGGTTGACGGGGATTGTCCACCAATGGAATGGTAGAATCCGAAGTTGTGTGGGAGTCACCTGGAGAATAATCCAATTGATCAATTTTAACAATCCTCCCCTCATGAGGAAAATAGAGGATGCGGAGTAAAGATGAAACTATGGCATCCATCTTATAAATCCAATTCCTGCCTAAGAGGAGTTTATAATCTAGGTTGGCATCGATGGTTTCTACCTCAATATTTACGACCTTCCCCCAACGCATATAGCAAAGGCCAGGATAATCCTGTGTGGTCTATGAGAATGTCCATCAAATGCCGTCAAGAGAGTCGGTGAAGGAACAACTAAAGGTGATCCAATGGCCTTCCAACATGACATAGACATTACGCATGTGGAAGCTCCCTCATCTATAATTTTCTGAAAAATATTGGTTTTTTGCTATGTGGACTTTATCTGGAAATCCATATGGTGAGGAAGTCTCTTTTTGACATTTAGCATATCAAAAGTGAGCACTAAAGATTTTTTTGGATCTACTGCACTGATTTTCGAAAGCAAAGAACTTCTCTGAGCAGGGCATGACTGGAGTACCTCCAATGCAGACATAGCACAAGGACTTTGAGCCAAATATTCTACAATTAAGTAGTTCTGGGTTGCCCTAGCATTAGGGTTAATAGTCGAGTGCTTTGCGAAACCTTTCGGTATCCGAGGTATAGACTCAATAGAGGGTTGCTCAATATGAAGTGGGTTTATGGCTTCGGGAATAGATTTAGCCTTAGATGTTTCCATTTCACCATAATCATGTGCTCATGTAGTGATGTCGATATGAGAGCTCATCATATAAATATTTGAGGAATTCTGCCCTTCCTGCTTGCCCCTTGTGGAGGTATCAACGTTTGAATTCGTGCCAGCAAGTAATTGCTACCCTTGGGGAAAAGGGTTAGTTAGAACAACTTGGGCACTAGAGGACCCTTGCTGCACTAATAAGTGATGAGCATCTTGTATCTTAGGTTATAGGTGAGTCAGATGATCTCCATTGCATAACTTGCATAGAAACTTTACCTTTTTCTTGGACTCTTTTCTACCCTCACCGGCACCATTGTTGGGTTTGTTTGCATTGCCTTTCCCTTCTTGGTTCTTCTTCTTACCTCATCCTTTCCTCTTCCCATTGGATTGTTGATTTCCTTTGTGGTTAGAGGCCTGGACGACGTTTATAGAGGTAGGTTGGGAAGGTGTAGGTGTAGATGGTGCTGCCTGGTTAGAAGAAGCATTTTGTAGAGACAACTATTGCAATTGATTCAAAAGGTTTACCGTGTTGACATCAATCGATCTGATTATACCATTGGTGTGGGGCCTAGCTTTAGTTTGGCTAAATTGACCTTAGATCTAGGAGCATCAGGTAGAATTTTCTGAAGAGTCCCAGACTGAGAATACATCAGTTCTAGTTGTTGGGCTCGAAAAATAGCCTACTCTTCCGAATAAACACCGGAAAGAGACATGTCCTTTGAGATCTCAGATTGTAATGATTTGAGAAACCATTCAAGAAGGAATTATGGTGGGATTTGAGATTTGAGTTGCGGTGTCTTGCTCAAAGTTAGCCAGAAGTTCAGTTACGGCTTCATATCGAACAGGCAACTGAAAATGGTTCAAAAATATATTATCCAAATCACAAAAAGAAGTATAGGTGCCCCATGGCAACTCTATATACCATTTGGCTACATTTCCGATTAGGGTGCGCTGAAATAACCTCAACCTGATTGAATCATCTATCAGGGAGTTGGATGAGCACCATAAGTGAAATGTGGTCACATGGTCTCTTGGATCTTCACCACTTTTCCCCTCGAACTTTGGGATATCCGAGGAAGTTTAGTTGGGACCGAAGGCCAAGCCAAATTGTACCGAATCAGATTGTTCATCAATTTAGTTAAGTCTAGCAAGTTAAGCGTGGCCAGAGAAGGAAGTTGTGGGGGATCTTGGGAATTCCATCCAGAGCGGGTGGGGTTCCCAAAGGTCTGAAAAGAATGACCTGGATTTTGAAAAACACCAGGTTGCCCGAAGTAATTCATCGAGCCTACTGAACCAAAAGGTGGTCCTTGTGGTCTAGCAAAATTCGAAGTTTGACCAACTCTTGCCAAAAATCCTCTCTAACCATTGAAGTTACCCCTAACAAAGTATTGAAAGGAGCTGACAACCCCTAATAAGATTCCATGCATTAGCAAAGGGTGGAAAATTTTGAAACGAATTAACCAAAGAATACAACACATTCCCTTGTTGGCTGAAAAATTTATTCCCATCTCCTATCCCACTAATCGCAGGGTTTGTCCAACCCTAGAAGGGGTTACTACGTTGACTTGTAAAAGGAAAAGGCATTGACCCTACTGTTGGATTGGAATGTGGTATATGACCACTTCCAAATGTGAAACCCTGAAAAGAAGCCGATCCACTCATCATGGATGTAGAGGCGGTCGATGGTATGTTCAAAGGAACTAAAAGAATCCCTTGAGACGACATTCCATAAGGGAAAAATCCAAAACTGGATGCAGTAGTCTGAGAAATTCCACTCGTTGAAGGAATGGAAGTAGACCCAAATATATTCGTGCTGGGAGTAATAGAAGGGATTGAAATAGTTCCTCCCCCTTGTACAAATATGGGAGTCTGCATGCTCGCAACACTCGTCGTAGATGCCACACTTCCAGTAGTGGTCATCGAAGGAATAGATGTATGTAAACCTGTACTTGACAACCTATGAGTCAGAGTTCCAACGTACAATAGAGCATCTGGATGGTCAGGAGGAAGAGGAGAATTCAAAGCTACAAATGACTCTGAAATCTCTTCAATTTCTATATTATCTTCTGACTGAAAGAGTACTAAAAAAACTGGTGTGTTCCTCTCTAACTCTCTACTAGTGCCAGGTCTATCTAAATCAATTACTCCAAGCAGAGGATCAATATCCGATGCGCCTGCTACCACTGGTTGAAAACCACTGGCTGTGTTATCACTTAGAACTAAAAGTTTGATGCATATAATTGCCTGTCCTAGTTTGATGACAAAGGTCTGTGTTAAAGTTGGTTTCATTTTATTTTTCTCACTTAGGATTTGGAGTTTTAAAGGTTTTTAACTTAGGTCATACTCCATTCCTATTGGTTCTCCTCCACCCATCATTATTCCATAGTCATGTCTTGTCTATGCCAAGTCACCGTGTCTTTTAGTGATTTCGCAGCGTAATATCATTTTCCCATTTCGCAGCGCAATCATGGTCTAGCATTTTTGCAACACGTCATGATTAGGCAGTTTCGCAGCGCATCATTAAAGAATATAACTAACAGCGCTGCGAAGTCATGGATTCGTGCATTTCGCAGCGAATCTTTCCCGAAATGTCAAGTCCGTAGGTGAGTTAGCATTTGTGTCTACTCATGTCAGTCTGCGTACCTCTTGTATCATGTCCGAACGTTCATTTGCCACTACTCCACCAATAGAATGTTGATATGTACAGAAATATCATTCCCAAGAGATTTCACCATGCATTAGTCCTTAATGATGGTCGCGAGTGCTACATGAGTGACCAGTTGTGTTTCAATTTGAATTTCAAGCAAGGCTAATTTCAAGCGAGCCTGATTACAAGTGAGGCTGAATAAAAAAAGAGGAGCTGAATCACCATCTCGACCGGAGCTGTTAGAATTTGGCTGTGAAGATCTCAAAGGAAAATGGAGAGGAAAGAGCACAGATCGGGTAAATGTCAGAGGAATGAACCTGAAGGCCTGGACATAACGTTGAGGGATGAAGGCGTGAAGAAAGCGTTCAAAGATGCCGGGTGCTGGAAATTTTGCAAAAAGCTACAAGGAGGACATGCACAGGTAACTCAGGAGTTTGCGTTAAATTTCACTGGTTTGAATTCAAAGGTAGCCATGTTAGAAATACAGGTTTCTCCAGAAGTAATAGCTGTTGTAACCGAGATCCCAAGAGGACGGGAAGAATGGTTCAAAAATTTTAAATTTGATATGAATCCTTGTAAGGATTTTTTAAAAGAGGCATATGTAAATGAAGACTTAACAAAAGCAGTGCCCAGGTATTATGTCAAGGAACATTAGGCTCTTCTTCTCACCTGCATACAGAAGTATTTGACCTGTGAAGGAAGGTACAATAAAGTTTATTCTTACCATTTTAAACTGCTCTTGCAGTTTACCAGGAAAGTCTCCATAGAAATTCCGTTTTATTTATTTCACAGTCTGAGTAAGATGTGTGATAAGGTACAACTGAGGAAAGAGGACCGTGAAACCTCTTTATTTCATCATGGTTTGATTAAGTTGCTAGTTTTAAATGGCCTCCAAAAGATAGGCAGAGACTGGAATTCATTTATTTTCATGGCTGGATTCCAAAGTAAGACTGGTCTTACTCCACAACCAGCCAGAGAGTTCACCATAGCTGAGCTTCAAAGTGAAGTAAGAGCTAAAAAACAAACCAAGCCACAGCTACCAAAACCAGTGAAGCCACTAATCATTCAGGAAAAACCTCAGCAATCAACAAAGGAAAAGACTCAGGGTAAGAAGACTGTACCTGAAGCAAGAAAATCTGAAGCAGTCTCAAGGGTAAGGACAAGAACCCAAATAAATAAAGAAAAAGGTAAAGCTATAGCTGTTGAAGAAAGCCCAGTGTCTAAGGCAAGCCTAAATGATTTATTACAAGCTATTGAATTAGAGCAGTCTAAACCGGTTCAAATTGATTTGACACAGTCACCGCAAGAAAGTGTTAAGAAAACCAAGGCCTCAAAAAGGCTTAAATTTGATGAGCCAGCTCAGGAGTTTATTTTTAAACCTAGAAGACCTATGACCAGAAAATTCCAGCAAGCACAGGAAGCACTGCCCAGAACAGAGGAAATTGAGAAAGTTAAGCTAAAAGATACAAACAGCGCAGTCATCACATCTGAAGAAGATTACATAGCAGCCATGAAGAGCCAAATTGAAGTAGCTGAAGATGAGATTAATCAACTGCAGAAAGCGGCTAGAGACCTGAAGGCACAGCTAGGCAAGTTGCCTGATAAATGAATTTTCTTTTCAAGAAAGGTTTTGTCCCAAATTTTTGTCAATTTTACTTAGGCTTATGGTTTTGAAGACATGTAAATCCCTGTTACACATATGAAAAATCAAAGGGAGTTTTTGGCAGTCAGAGTTTTGGGTGATAAAGTTTTCGGGTCAAAATCAAGCTGTTTTAAATAAAACAGCAGTTTCGTAGTGCGCTACGAAACTGCTGTAGGTGATGATTTTAACGTAGACAAACAATTTGATATTATGAGCAGGAATTTTGAAAGAGAGACACCTGTCCATCAATACAGCCTACAGCACATCAAAAATGTGGCAACGTTCCATACATTGGGTTATTAAAGGCTCAGAAAAATGCTATTATATATTTGAGCAAATTGGAAAACAGAAGCCAAGAAGCAGGGAACATCTCCTAATACCACGGGGCAGACAAGGATTCAACGTTCAAGGTCAATATGGAGTATTAAATGTCCAGCTTATCCAATTTGAAAGAAGACCAGATGTCAAAGAACGAGGAGTAGCCACTATGGCATGGAAACGGAGTTAGAGTCCTAGTTAATTTAGAAATTTTTAAAAATTCCAGTCAGCACCTTATTGTATTTAATAGTCAGTTAAATAGCTGATAGGTGTCATTAGAGATAAGGATCGAGTTATTAAATTCCCCTCATGCTGGAGGAGGAAGCTCGAATTAGTTAGAATAAGGATTCTATATATAGTTGAAACAACAATGTAATGAGGGTTGGAAATTTTGTAACAGAAGTACTGTTTTAGCTTATGTAAATACCATTTTCAGTAATATAAGTTATCTGTTTTTCTTCTCAGGATTCATGAAGTATTTCCATGTTCAGAATGTGTGATTGTTTTTTCCTAAATGTCTTTTTATAGTTGCATGGATGCATAATCACTCAGAATTCACTGATTGTGCTCTGACTTCCTGTATGCATGTATGAACTGTGGTTTTATGTGAGTTTTGTTCTGAACATCTAAATGCTAAGTGCCCTGACTTCTATGAAAAGGCAGTATCACTGTTTACTGAAGTATGATTGACTCCATAGGCCCAATGGAAACTTATGTAATGTTTATCCAGCCATCAAATTTGTTAATGTTATCCCACAAGAGTTAGCCCTCTTATTATAAGTCAAAATATATAACCCTTTGAGAGAGCCCTCTCAAGCTAAGGAGGCTAAGCCTTAGTCAAAAGATTGGTTTGAAATAGTTACTTGAAGTCTTCCTGGTCTGCAGCCTTCCAGGGTTTGATTTTGAGATAACAGGCTGAATCACTCCTACGCCTTCTAGGAGAAGGCTCAGGACTCGTAGGTGATAGCCCACGAAGTCTCCTAGACCGTCGATATGGTCGGTCAACCACTTTGAATTATTCAAAAGATATACTTAAAAACTCAAAAAATTATAGAACTACGTTGACTAGGAGCAAATAACACTCACTAAAAAGTCCCTAAATATATCAACAATCAAACAACTCTCGAGTATTTCCGTTCTGGGTGATTAGGACCGTACACCAAAATATAAGAAAGTTAATAACAAGGGCCTTCCAAAAATAGACTAGGGTAATTACGCCCTAGGTTTATTGGTGAAGGTATTAGAGGTAGTTATGCTGACCTCCAGACAACAACCTTTGCTGATGCAAGCCCCCAAGCTTCGCAAGGGTGCCCTCCAGAAGTACTGCTGAATGTGATACAACATCATCCTCAGGTGCCACGGGATTCGCCTCTGTAGCCACCTGTGTGGTCCATAGGATAGAAAATATGGTCACCAACTCATATTAGAAGCCAGGTGGAACAGTCATGAGGTAGGATCTGAAAAGTAAGAGAGGGGGTATCTCTCATCCTTATCTTCTCTCACCCTAGTGGTTTACTCCCAGTTATGGAGCTTTCCTGGTCTCCCTAACACTATTGAATTTCGCTCATTAATCAAACTTCTATGTTTTGTAATTTGGAGTGGCCTTGGAGAGTTAACTCTCGTCTCGCCTAATCCAAGGCCCTAAAAATCTAAACTTGTTGGTGTGTTCTGATGACAATACAAATTTCTATTTTATTTTAATTAAGCGCATTATTTTAATGGTAATTCTTTAAGTCAAGGGTATAGATGGAAGTGAAACCAATGGTGTTTATATGACGCAAAAGAAATCAATGAAAATCTAACTACATGAGTGCAATCATTTTTTCTTCGATGAAAAGAGATCTCTACATGGGTTCTACGAAACTTCTATAAAGCAAAATACTTTTTCTTTACTTTTCTAGAAACACACTTCACACACCCAAAAACTAAAAGACTACAAATGATTTAACAATGCAAACTACCCTAATGCAAGATATAATGGAGATGCAAGATCCTAAATCACTCTAAAAAGCGAAAGCAATTGTTTATAGCTATCAATGAGCCAACTTAAGTATTGAAGAGGATACAAATTTTGAACACAAAATTCTCTCCAAACAAGGAGGACAAATTGTAAAATATCGCAATTCGCTTTCAAAAACCAAAAGAAACCAAAATCAAACTTGGCAAAAGAAAAAAAAAACAAAGTTTTTTGAGATTTTTCTTTTTCAAGAAACAACCAAACAACTTTTTGAAATCACCCAAAATGCTACTAAAATTCAAAGATCGAAAAGAGAGCACAAGGAGTCTTTGCAAGTTACAAACTTGAAAATGAACAAAAACTTGAGAAAAAAGGCTTCAAATTGTACTAAATGACCCAAATAGTAGCAAAGAGCTTGACAAACTAACCAAGAAGCCAGGAAATAAATACTTTCAAATTCGTCAAAAAGACTTTCAAAAAGCAAGAAAATCTATAAGGCCGCAAAATGAAGGAAAGCAAAGCAAGTAGATCCAAAACCTAAGCTTCACACTGAAACTAAAAACAATCTCCTATTCTGGAGGACCAAAACAATCAAGAACTTTTGAACGAAGCCTTGTGTGCCAAAACACCAATTACAAACTTGCTCAAAAAGAAAACCTAGGCCAAATCTTTTCAATGAGGAAGAAACTTCGAAATAGTAAGCTTGCAGAATAATTAAATTCTTCAGACATACATTGACCACATAGAGACTAAAAATACCGAGCAACAAATATATCTTGGTAGAGAGACTTGAAAAAACAATGCAAAAATTTGCATACGCGACTGTGTTCAAATACACAGGCGTGTACACGCGCATCTGATATAGGAAACTCGTGTATACACGGGTTCACTTCACATAAACAAGTGTGTGTACGCTACTATAAACAAAGTAAAAGTCATATACAAAGCTTTGCAAGAAAAATAAAAAACGAATCCAGGTCCAAAAGATTAGACTTAAGGTTTGAGACTCTAGTAGACCAAATAAGACTGTAACAACAAGAAAACCAAAGACTGAGCCCTAATTGACACTAAACAACCCAAACTATGAATAACAAAATTGTTATCCCCACTAGAGTCACCAATTCTGTTTCGGGAATAAGTACCCTAGGGCTTTGGGTTAGAACCCCAACAAAGTAAAAGAAAACTACAACAAGAAACACTCATACAACTCAGGAAAAATGCTTATATAATCAAACTATGTAAGAGATACCGTACCTAGATTTCCTTCGTTCAAGTAGGTCTCGCAGGGTTCAGACCCTCTGCAACTCACGATGTTCTTCAAACCTAACAATCATTCAATTTTAACATACATAGCAGTATAGAATTAAAGCATATTCACGAAATTTGACTTTATATCATATAAACAAATGATTGATCATACATCAAAACAACATTCATATATGAATTACAACATAATTTGATGCATCAACAAAGTTAATTTTGAAAACAAGACATCATTTCTTTTATTGCAGTAAGCTATAAATAACATGGAGAGAATTCACTTGAGTCTTCTTCTTCTGGCTCCAAGTGGAACCGTCCTTCAGATTCATCCTATCCTAGCTTTCAACAATCTTCTTCCATAACCAACACCATGATATCTCAAGCAAGAGGGAGAATATCTATAATTAAGGAAACAAGGGTTTCCTGAAGCTTGGGGAAGTGCATGAGGCATAGGGATTCATCAGACTTAGCCAGGGATAATCTTAGTATAATAAGTCTATCTCTTCTCCTCCTTTAGCCCTTCCCATAGAAGTCTATTTATACTTCTCCCAATTAGTTTTTTAGTTGGGAAACAGTTGGGAAATATTTGGGCCATGGGAAATAAGAGGTAATCAATAGGTAAAACCCATGAAATCTGTTCACAATTAAGGAAATTTATTTTTTTAAAGTGTTTTAACACATATATGCAGGTTGGGTATTGACTGACCTGCGTGTACACGCTTTTATCTCAGGGAAAAGTAGCTTACAGGGAATAAAACATTGTTTTTAATACATTTGGACCAAGTCTGGAAGGAGGGGTTGCCCTAAGCCATAAAGCAAGAATCCTAAATACCAAGGGTGGTAAATGGTGCTATAAAATTGTTGCTCTCACCATGATCAATATTCTCTTGCCCACTACCTTCATCTCTGCCAGATGAATGAATAGGATCTTGAAATGGTGGTGATGGAGGTGATGGTGTGGCTAACTCATCAAATGAAGATGGATGATGTATGGGTTGAGGTGGAGGAATGGAGGTGGATGGGTGAGAAGATGAAGGAGCTTCTTGGCCATGCTGAATAGGTGGGACTATGAAAATCTCATTAGATATGAAAGTGTCCCATGCAATGTTAAGATGATCAAGGTGGTGTAGGACTATCATCTTGATGAGAGAGTGGTGAAAGATGCTATGCATTTGATGATCATTAATCCTTCCTTCGAGCAATGAATGACATCTTGTCAATGTCCCGGTAAAGATAATAGGGTAGATGAGCTTTTTGACTCTTGTGAAATGCATGAGTAACCGAATATGATAGGAATAGAGTCTAGAAAACCTAACCTCACATGTGAATCACTTCATGATGATTTTCATCATGGGAACATATCTGTCTAGGAGGTAAGCAAAAGGAAAAATCATATTTCTCTCATTCTTGTACCTTGGTTTAAGATATGGCTCATAATAGAAATGATCCAATTCTCCTTGTTTAAACCATTTTTCTCCAATATTTGGGATCCCACTGGAAGTTGATATGATAGCAGGAGATATGGTGAAGGTGACACCAGGAAGGGTTGCTTGGTTGTCATGGATGTTAGTGAAGAATAATCTGGTCAACTCAGGATGATGCTGGATCCTTTCCACTTTCTCACAAAACTCAAAACAACCCATATGTTTAAAGCTTGCCATAGTGGTGGGAGATGCCATGAGTTCTCTGGAGTTTGTTGGTTCATGTCTGATGATTGTCCCTCCTTTCCTATATTGCCTCCTCTCTTGTCTTTCTTCCTCACTTTGACTTATGTGCTCTTCTTCTACCATGAGTTGTTGTTGTCAAAACCCTAGGGAGATGATAAAATGGACTGTGGGTGTGGGAGATATGAAATAATGTGAGGAGATTTGATAAGGAGGGAAAGGGGATGTGTGGTATGAGGGAGGTGATAGGGGATAGAGTTTAAGTGGTTGGAGTGGTATTGAAATGCTAAGAAATGTGATTTAAGAGTAAAAATATGTTACTAGGGTTTTGAGTTGAGTAATGACAGCAAATGACTATGAAACCCTATGTAGATCAACAATGGAGGGGAGGAGTGAATGCATTTCCCACCTACCTCATTTACTAGAGCATTTGATGACAGTTTTTGAAGCTTAGAGTAAATAGAGGACGTTATGGGAAATTTTTAGTCTTCCCAGGAAAACACACATCAACGTATTCAAACATGCCCTTGAGCTACAGGCGCGCAATGCCGTTAGAAAATGCACTGGATTTTCTGGCAAACGTGCAACGCCATTAGAAACTGTACTGGTTTTTCTAGCAAATGCGCAGTGACTAGGCCAAATGTGCCCTCCCTTTTCTAAACGCACCCTCTGACCCTATTTTGCCTAATTTGGCTTGAAATTCGAAAATCTTCTTTTGCTGAGGAGGTTTAAAAGTGTAGGAGTGCAAATGAAGGTTGCATAGATGCCTTGAGAGCATTTATACTTGAATGAGTTTTGATTTATGAGTTTCACGCCCATTTTCTAATGTTTCATGTCACTTTTCAAGCTTTCATATTAATGCTTTTTTGACTTTTTGACCTTTTTTTCTTTGACAGGTGGATGATGCTTTGGCAATCTTGATTTTGACCTTTGTTTGGATACTATTGGCAATGGAATTGAGTAGACAACTGAAATAGTGACTTATTACATATAATAGACATAAAATTACATAAATGAAAATAAAAATTATTACATCCGTTTTGAAGTAAAAATTTATAGACTGGAAAATATTTCCTTTTTTGAAATCAAATTTGGGGCTTTAAGTAACCATGGTTACATACATGTAAACCTTTATTTAAATAAAAAATATATTATTTGCTTCACTCTCATATTTGTTGACCTTATGCAGTGAGATGGTGATTTATTAGACCTCGGGAAAAATAAAACCTAGGTGACCTAATGGAACCTTAAATGACTTAACTTTATGTGGACTTGACTGATATAAAACATGATGAAATTAGCCTTTATGGTCAATGGATGCTCAATAAGGTACATGAATGTGGGCTAGCAAATACAAATGTTTAAGAGCAGAGAGTGATTTTGATTTTGGGCTACCATCAGCGAGCAAATTTTTGCATGATGACCTAAGTGGAATGAAAAAAAAAAATTCAAACGAGACACTAATATGATATATAAGAGGAATTTTGAGCACTGATGGTAGTATGCAAATACTGACTCTAACACATAATAGATAACATAAAGATTTTGTTACTGCTCTTCTAGGACAACTCCTAAAGCCTCATCTAAATCATATGTAGAAATATGGAATGGGAGAGACTAATTTGTTCCTCTTAAAATAAGTGCTTCAAAGAGATTTTGTTTCAAAGTATAAAAAAAAAATTGACATGAGGAGTTCCAACCAAATTCATCGCCTTTGGTATATAATTTAAATAGTGGTGAAACTACTTTTGTAAATCTTTCTACAAATATTATGTAGTGGGATGCATGTCCAAGAAAAATTCCTACATCCTTTTGAGTCTTATGTATAGAGATATTAGTAATGACTTCAATCTTTGTTGTATCAACCTTAATCCCGTTACTTGAAATATGATGTTCGAAAACAATTCCATCATTAAGCATCATAAGACAATTTTCATGGCTTAATAAAGGTTAGTTTCTTGATATCTTATAAGAAAAATTTTCAAGCTTTTCTAAGTATTCCTTGAAAATATTACCATATATTGTAAAATAATCCATATAAACTTCAATTTAATCATGAACCAAGTCAGAAAATATATCCAAAATATCTCTTTGAAATGTAGTAGGAGCCAAGGTAATACTTTGTAAGCATATGTTCCCCATGGGCATGTGATTGTATTCTTGTCTTGATATTTCAATGCAAATTGTATTTGATTATAGGCACTAAAACCATAAAGAAAAGAAATTTTTTTCTTGTATGCTAATGTATCCAATACTTAATCAATGATAGGAAGTGAAAAATGATCTTTTATGGTAGCCTTATTTAGTTCTCTATAATCTATATAGACTTGCAAATTATTGTTTTTCTTTGGCATAATTACCAATGGTGAGACCCACTAGTTGTAAGAAATTGGATAAATGAAGTTTATATTTAACAGATTTTGCAATTCGTCCTTTACAATTTTCCTTACATTCATATATGATACTTCTCTAAGGTTTCCTAATTGGTCTATCATTTCCCCTCTCTCTCTCTCTCTCTCAAGGTTTCCTATTTGGTCTATCATTTCCTCTCTCTCTCTCTCTCTCTCTCTCTCTCTCTCTCTCTCTCTCTCTCTCTCTCTCTCTCTCTCACATGATGCATACATGTATCAAATTTGTGTATTCCCATGCAAAAGAAAAGGCGTTTTTTTGTAGAAATTGTATTAATTGATATTTTTGAGACTTTTCTAGGTTACAGTTAATATTTAAAGTTTTCCATGGATTAATATCTACATGAATACTACCAAATATCGTCATAGAATTTATTAATAACATAGAATTATATAATGAAAATCTTCTACAGTAAATTTTCTTAGAAATCATTATTTGACATATTTGCATAACAATTTTGTTTTGTTCACCAAGATAGTGAGGAAAATCATAATTGTTCATAAAATTCCTTATTTGACTTTCTTCAACATCTTGTTTAAAGGTTGTATTATTTCATCATCAATCCATTATGTAATTTCTAATTCAATAATTGTTGTGGTTGGAGGATAACGTGTAAACTTCTTTGTTGTATTTCCATTAGAAATTGTCATGTATCTATATCTACAACTAATAAATACTTCGAATATGGCTAGCCAAGGTCTTCCTAATATTAATGTATGACCTCTCATGTTGATTTTAGGTGTAAGAACAATAAAATCAACCGGGCATTCCCAAGAGTCTAAAGACACAACAATATCTTTTAATACAACTTTTGGTTTTATAGTGGATCTATCTGCTAATTGTAAAAGAATTGGTGTATATCAAAGATTGTTCAATTGTAATTCATCCATTATAGTTTTTCTCATTGCATTTATAACTACTCCTAGATCAATAAGTTTGTTTGAAATTGCAATATTATTAATGTGAATTTCTACAATGGGAATTCGTGGATCTAAATATTTTTCTATATATGTTCTTCCCATTATTAAATCTGCTAAATTTCAATGAGATGTACTTTATGTGGTCCCTTCATCTTTCTTCCTTGATTTTTTATACAAAATTTGTTTATTGTTTTACCATATATAGGACTATATTTTACTGCTTGCAATAAGGGAATTTGTATGCAAATGTTCCTTAATTCATCCAACATATCATAATCTAGTGATATTAATTGTTTTTCTACATTATCATCTATTTTTAACCTTTTTGGAAATTGGGGCTTTTGAGAAGATGTAAAAGGTTGATCTACTAGAGGAGTAGGGGATTTTGTTATTGTATCATCTATTTTCTTAATAATTTATTCCTCATTTTTCTCTTCAACGATTATTGGTGAATCCTTATGAAGTACTCTTTCTACCTAAGATTTATATCATTAAGATCAAGAGGGGAAATCATATAGGTTTGGAAGATTTTTAGCTCAACAATGTAATTAGGTTGAGCTACTTTATTTTTGGGGTTTGGAAATGATTGTGTAGGTATCTCAGTAGGTCCTTGTGGAGGTTAAGCGCCATTTTACCCCCTTCTCAGTACTTTCTATGTTTACCTCGCTGGGGACCTTACTGGATCAGCTAAAGTTTATATTGAAAACTTTCAAATCTTCCTTTGGTAGGTGCCTACAGAGGGGGGTATCCATCCACCATATTTTAGACTAATACACTAGAATTCTATTGTGAAAATTTCAGAGCTTCCCTCACCAAGCACCTATAACTAGTTCATGATGAATCCATAGGTTGTACCCCGTCTTCATAAATACCAATCATATAATCTTCCATAATACCCACTAAGGATTGCGGAATCTCATTAATACATGAGGAGAGTTCATATGAAAAATACTTCTAGATTAGGGTTCAACTATTCACCTATATAAAGTGGTCATGTTGATGGTAATTGAAGAGGTTGACTATAAGTGAATTGTGGTGGTGAACTTAGTTGTTGAGGAGGTTGATATGATTATTGGGGTTGATATTTGGGGAAATGATGGATAATATTGTTGAGAATATTGAGGAGTTTTTCCCCCATACGCCCCTCACCAACCTTGTTTTCAAGGTTAATTTTGGGTTTGAGGTGGCCATGGTTGCCAAGGTAAGGGTATATTCCAACTACTTTGTGGATATTGTTGATAAGCATGAAATTGCTAAGTAGATACTTGGTTGTCGAGCTTGCCAAGGTATTCTTGGTTCTACAAAACAAAGTTGTTATAAGGCTTAATTTTCTCCATTATCTTTTTGATAAACTTGTTTAAGTCTAGGTAGAGATGGGTAATCCTTTTTCGCATGCTTTTATACACAAATAACAAAATTTTTGATGTTATTTAAAGGACATTATTTCAAAGGATCTTTTTTTCTACATCTAGGACAAAATATGGATGATGTTGTATTTTATACCTTTTGTTTGTTTCAAAATCTTAGCATATTAATTTGATCACTTAAATTTTCAAGAATATAAGTTTATTTTTTTGTATAATAAGTGACTAAGTTCAGCTCTACATACTTCACTATATTTTGATTTACATATTCTAACCATAGTTGGATCTCAAGGGCATTTACCATATTTGGCTCTTCCTTATTATATATGATTGCATATATAACAAACTTCTTCAACATTGAGTTGAGATACATCTCCTTTACCCACCAAATTAAAGAGACCAATCCATTCTTCTCTAATTCCTTGGAGCAAAAGAGTTTTGAGAGTGTCGAATCCTAATTTATGTTGTTTTTCCCTCTTGAAATTGCATAAAAATATTTCTACATAGTCTTCAATATTTTCATTCTCTCTATGACTCATTTTGAAAAATTCTTCCTTAATATCATGTTTAATACAATAATATTTATATTTTTCTAGAAAAAATTAATTTATTGCATCCCAAGATCTTAAAGAGTTTATTCCTAATCCATGAACCATCTTAAAACCCCATCTTTTAATGTAGCTGAAAATAAATATATTTTTTGAGCATCTTACAAATAATCATAACTTCTATATAGAAATTGAACCTAAAAAATAAACGTTTCTGGGTATTCAGTTCACATACCATGGAAATTTGGAAGTACTGATGGAGAAATGTTTTTGATGTTGGCATCAGTATCTACATCTTCAATGGGAAACCCAAATGCATCTTCTTCACTATCATTCTCTCCATTTTCTCCTCTTCCTCCTCTAGGTGGAGGTCTTCTTCCACACCCACCTCCAATTAATGGTGGTGGTGTTGTTGTTCTATTACCTCCTCCTCCTCCTCCTAAAATTTTTCTTGTCCCACTTCCATCTCCATTCTTAGGAGGTATTATTTCTCCTTCTCCTCCACCATTAATTCTTCAAAAGGAGAATGTGGTTCCTCTACTAGATTCTCTTCAAATGGTTCTTCAATTATTTTTTCCCCAAAGGAATTTTCTTCTTGTTTTTCAGTAGGTATTTTAAGCTCTTATGCAAGAAATTATTCTCATGTTGAATTGGAGAGAAATATAAAAATGATTTTTGAGGATGTTGGCTACTCTCTAGGTCTCGATTTAGACCTTCATAAGTATTCTTATGGATACCTTCTTTTACCTGCAAAAGTGGGAATGCATGATCTTGATACTGATATGGATCTTACTACACCATGTGAACTAGTGGGGGTAGTAGGTGGACATGCTAAAGTGGTTCTACCTCTAATAAAGCTACCTATGAATCCATTTATCTATAGATGCATTCTACTGATCATGCTTACTTATGAAACAAATTGTATATATGAATTAAACACACACACACACACACACACACACACACACACAAACACTTATGCAACAAGAAAGGATTTGGAGAAACTTAATTATGGTGATGCGAAGGTTCATACCTCTCATATTACCTTTTATCCTCCCCCAAGTTGTGTAATTTAAAGGAAACCTAAATTAAAAAATAAATCATATCTACACTTCCTCAACAACAATTCCAAAAATATCAGTCAATTCAATTGTCCTAAAATTATGGTATATTTAATTCATCAACATGGGTTTGTAAGATTTGAAGAGTAAGGCACAATATATGCTAGGACTTAGTTTCTAGTTTTTTTTTTTTTTTTTTAAATCTATGTAGAATTGACGGAAATAAACGTTGAGACAAGTGCCATAGATTACTCAAGGTTTTGCATAGGAAGATTACATCGGGCTCTATCCTTGGGATTCAACTGAGCTAATATATTTTACTATGAAATTGATCATCAACTTATAATGGTTTAGTTGAGACAAGTGCCACATAATACACAAGGTTTTGTTCTAGAAGGTTACACAAGTTTTTTCCATTATGTTTCAACTAAACAATAAGATAACCAGATGATCAAATTTAAAAATAGAAAAAAATAATGAAGTGGTCACTTTTAAGCTAAACATAAACTAGTATAACTAGAAATTGACATAATTAACTTATAACCAAATATACTCTATTCTATGAGAAAAATGGAACTAATTTTGCAATTAAATCATGTAAAACGTGAAGGAAACATGTGTCCTCATTGCAAGGGGCCCTTCTTGGTTGGGTCACACATTGTTAAAGTGAACTCGTTGCATTAAAGTGTGTGTAACCACAATTTCAAACTGGATCATGAATAACACATGATGAACAAGAGACTTAACAGATTTTATATTAACTGTAAAATGTTTCAATAAATCGGAATTTCTTCCATCAATGGTATCATAAGTATTTATAACATAAAAAGAAAATAAATTTAGAGTTTAGGTTTTTGTGATTCAAATTCAAATGAGTTTTATATTATGGATACATCACATACATATTTATTATGCCAACATCTCAAACCAACTAGCTGTGTGGTTCATCAATATAGAATGATGAGGAATTTATGATCAAGCCGAAGGATAAATAATGGAGGAACCTTAAGAATATTAGGTAAGAAAGTCAAAAAATACCAGCTGACAAAAAATATAAATAATTTGGAAATAAGGGAGTTACCTTGAAGGTTGAGGTGCTAGAACTTAGATGTGAAGGACGTTGAAGCTAGGGTTTACAGAAAATGGCCGCCACAATTGCAGGTTGCCCTTTCGCAACTGGAGTTGACAGGAAAAAGGCCATTGTGCAGCTGCTGTAGAACAATCTAATCGGCAAAGAAGGTTATCTATGGTGGGGGACTTGTTACCCTCTTCTGGAAAATGAGAAATCTATTGTAAATCTAGAACATGGTGTAGCGGATCGAGATTTTGGAGCATACAGGAGAACTGCCGCCGTTCTACAAATCACATTCCCCTACCAATCTGCCGCAAACCTGACAAATCCAGCTCCTTGGGGCTGTAGCAATGACAAATTCAAGGAAACACACCCATAAACAATGAGGAGGGCTTTTAATCTCATTGTTTTGGCATCTCCAAAAGCATATAGTTATACATTGGCTCGAATCCAAGGACAAGAACCTCACAGTGACCATAATCTAGAGGTAAAGGAGCGTAAACTTAACCTCTTTGCATATTAGACCTTGGATATGTACTATTATGATGTAGATCTTGATTTCCATCTGTTCGAGCGACTGTCATTGAGTCCAGATTGGGCAACATTTTTCTTGATCCATGGCACCATGCATGGATCGAGCCTTGGGCTCTTCGATCTAGGCCCTCGTACTGTAGATCGACCCCATTTCTGGTCAAATATGGAAGTCCACCCACTGTTTAGAGGTGATAAAAAGACACAGAGTAGAATCTCCGGGTTAGATCAGTCGAATACAAGATTTGGATCCCCGGTAAGAGGTTTCCAAGTATTTGTAAAAATCCCAAAAGGAAAAACGAAACTAATTTGGGTAAAAGAGACAGATACTGTTAAGCAAATGCAAAAAAATAGAATGAAACAACTGGGATACCCTATCAAATCACAAAATATGATACATGGGGGAAGAGTGCTACAAGACACAAAATACCTCTGGGAATACAAAATTGCATCCCTGTCAACAATCATCCTCAATCTGAGAATAAGAGGGGGTGCATCCGTCAATAGCAGGAATCCTTACAGGGCTGAAGGAAGTGGTATTGGTTCAATTGGGAAAAAACCAGGTAGCATTTCCTTCAAAAACATCCTACAAGGGAAAAACACAGAAGGAGAAGCACCAAATCAATCAAGTATGGATGCTAGGCCATACATTGTGGAACAGCTGAATCATACCCCAAAAGACAACATAGATACACCAGAAATAGATGAGCATTGCACTATATATGAAATAAAAACAATAATATGTAGATTTAACTGCTTCTGGCCCAAACTGGTTGATCTATTCCATTGGATCTTCACGAACTAGACCACGCAATGTGAAATACATCTCTGTTCCAAAGGTTTTTTCATAGTGAAAGTTTTATCAGTAATAGAAAGAGACATAGTAATACAGGAAGGACCTTGGTTCTGGGGATCCATATGACTCTTCTTCACACCATGGTTCCCAGATTTTGATGCAAACACAATGGTTGTCTCCAAGATTCCAGTTTGGGTGCGGCTACACAATCTCCTAGCACATTTTTGGAATCATCACATACTAGCTAGAATTGGAAATACTATTGGGTGCTACATCAAAATGGACACCCAGCGAGTGAAGGAAAGAATTTATCCTTTTGCACGAATATGTGTGGAAGTAGACCTCAACAAAGGCCTGCCAGACTAGATTCATCTAAAGCATAGACAAAGGTGCTGGACACAGGTTCTAGATTATGAAAATACTGCATTTAGATGTTGAATATGCCGACAAATAGGACACCTTCAAAGCACATGTCCAGCAGTCAAAAAATACAATCGCAAAAAGAAGAAAGTGGAAAAACAAGTAAAGGGGTGGTAATTTCCTCCACCTCCCTTAGATGACCAGGAGGAAGAAGAGATGGATTTTGCTAATCCCAACCAGACCAATCAGATGAACAAAGAACCAGCAGTAGAAGACAAAAATCCATAAGAACATATAGACACAGCACTAGCAAGGTTATCAGATATTATGGATATGGGAAGAAATAAATGTCAACACATATCAGACACATCAGACTCTGATAAAGACAATCCACAACCTGTGGCTGAAATAGCGCTAGCACTTATAACTCCAATAGACTCACAGGGGGGTTGGAGAAAAGTTGAGAAGAAAAAAGGGCGAAAAGTCTGACTTTCCCCACCTGTACATTAACATTGTTTCTGTAGATGTTTATTTCTTGAAATCGATACACTTTGTGTGGTGATGAAGGATCTTTGCATCTTTTTTTAGCACCATTTTTTATATCTGTTTACAGCATATGCCGAAAGGCATCTACAACATGTAATTTTTCAATCATAATGAAAGATTACGATTTTTCCAGTGGAAAAAAAAAGGGAGTTACCCTGAAATCAGAAAGATTGGGTCCAAAAAAAAATAATAAATCAAAATTATATAATAAATCCAAGAGGAATCCTTTCCTCTTGGATTTATTATATGTTTTTGATTTATTATTTTGATTTTTGGACCCAATATTTCTGATTTTATGGATACTCCCTTATTATTTATATTTTTTCTCAACAGTTATTTTTTGACTTTTGACCCAGACTTCTTAGGTTAGCTCCATTACTTATCCTTTGACTTGATCATACATTCCTCATCATTTTATCCTAATGATGAACCACACTAGCTGGTTTGAAATGTTGGCACATTAAATCTCTATGTAATGTATCCGGAAGATAAAAGTCAAAAGACAATAATTGTTTGAGAGATCTACTTCTTTACTTCGTGATCAAATAATTGATTTACATATTGCATTGGATAAATATTGAGTTTTTGATATGAGAGTTTCATGATAACAACATGACTCTCGCTTGTGTATTACATGACTTGATTTGTGGGACCTTATCTTTCATGTTGTGCCAACAAACTTATACTTTGCCATGTTACTTTGTCCACCGCTTGAGACTGTTGACTGGGACATTGACCAAGATTTTATGATGATGTGGATGTTTTCTAACTATGTTCCATAAATGGAAACCATCTCCTCACTTTTTACACACTTTTTCCACATCCCTCAATTTTTGGTTTTGTTGGACCAAGTTTGGTGATATGATAACCAGTGATTTGGGTACAGAAAGGAAGAGAAGTTGCAGAATATGTCAGTTTGTGCGGTCATAACATTTTGAATTGTTTTATAAATAAAAATACAAAACTATATAAAGATGGCCATTATTAACTTAAAATTTTCTAGTAGTAACCTCTGTAGCTCAAGAATGGTTTTCATGCACAAATGATAACATATATTTGTGAAATAATGCCTATGGTAGGCCTCTAGGAGAAAAGATAGCAAAACGAAGGACAAAAAAATCTTATTTCTAAACTTCAACTATTTATATAATGATGATCCTTACTTTATTCTTCATGATAGGTACATATATGGTTCTCCTTTTCTTGAAATCGATATTGACAATCAACACTTTTGGCTTGATTTAGTGCCCCTATAGGAATGAATTATATTATAAACTTCTTCTCACTTCCAATATGGATTAGAAATGAAACCTTTTGACACTTCAAAATATAATGCTTCCTTGTTAGCTGGAAATATAATATTTGTTAAAGTATATACACTAACCTTTGAGATTCTTTAAAAGGAAGTAATAAAATGTGTTCAACTTTGCAAGTATCTTGTTTAGACAAATGTATGATCCTCATAAAAGTCATTAACAGTTTTTAACAAAATATCGATCACTTGGAAGATCTTTTAATGATAATTTTCATTGGTCAATTTCTTGGTTCTCTATTGAAAATTTGAGTTTGTATTTTTCTAGGAACCTCAATTTTAAAAAGTAAATATTTTCTTCTTTTTTTCTTCATTTATAAGGTGTTGAGGTCAATGGGACAAGCTTTGTAGGAATGAGAGTCTTAGGAAATCCCACATCATCTAACTCAAGCAAAAACTAATTTGCAGAACCTAGATGAAATATTTTAATTATCAAGCAAGAATTTATTTGGCAAAAAGAAAAGTACAGTGAGGTGACTTAGTATGCAAGTGGCCTGGGTGACTTTATTTATGGGTTAGGTGTGGATGGAGAAAGGAAAAATGGTAAGCTTATGAAAGTAAAATGGGTTAAAGCCATGATCTAATAGTAGTATTAATATGAAGAGTTTAATATTGAATACATTAAAAAAGGATGTTTTGACTTCAACATGCATGGATTGTGAAGCTTGGAATAAGGAAATATATTGGCATACAAAAGTATTGGTGAGTGACATAATGAACAATAAATATTTTGGAAGTATTATTTATTTATAATTTCATGGTGTATGTGACTTGACATGGAATAAAACTTGATTTCTTCTTTTGATAATTTTTTCATGTCTCTTTTTTTAATCTCAATTCATCTTTAAGCGTTGTGAGGTTGATGGTGTTGTTGGTTATTAGCTTGAAGTTTTTTATAGCAAGCTCCAATTTTTTTTCCTTCCTTAATAAATTCAACATCATATTGTGTTCCACTTTTACTGACTTGAATATTTGGATTTCATACTCTCGTGCGCAAATTTTGAAAATCTCTCATCCATAGGTTTGACCCCTTGGATCTTCTTGGGACCTACAAAAGCTTAACACTTTCCTATAATAAAACATGAGATCTTGGAATATGATAGGTGTACATGATTTCTCCTTCCAAGAATTATGAAATATAATTTCAAATAATGAATAGGAAACAAATCCAAGGAAAAATAAACAGATATAAATACATTTTCTTACTTTCTAAGGAGTGATGGCCAACTAGACTACCCCGCAATGTTTTATTGATATGTTCTTTGTTCCTCGTCTAATATATATATATATATATTTATAATTTATATATCTTATATATTTATATATATATATTATTATTCTATATATATATTTATTATATTTGTAAATAACAAACTGCATGCTAGTATTGTTTTTAAATTTCTACCTAGACCAACAATCACTAATTTAATTATTATTTTTATTAAAGGATGGGTTGATGTGATTCCAATTGGATATGAAAATAGATTATTCTAGATATCTCCAATAGAAACAAATTTTGAAGACAATAACAATTGATGGGCTTGAAAGAACAAGAAAACTGAGTTTTAGGAGTGCATATTTAGGATCAGTAGTTAGTATTTTGGTTATAAATTTGTCACAAAATGTCAAAATAAAGTGATTAAAATTTAATTGGAAACTATATTCATGGAATAATATACCTTAGAAACAAAATTCAAAAATTCAACCATTAGGTCTCCAAAAAATTGATTGTCCCAACGCTGTCCCTAAATTTTCTACTTGACACTTAATAAATATTTTGGACATATATTTTTCATTTGATATCAAAATTGACAAAATAAAATGGGTTAAAAACCATATTTAAAGGGATAATTTATGTAGAAACATATTTTATAAATCAGCCCATATTGTCGCAAAATTGCACTATCCTAGTTGTGCTTTAAATAAGGTCAGTGATCCAATTTCCATAAAAATCTACCCAAATGAACACTTAACAACGATTTTCATAGATGGACTTCTTTTTTCCTTTACTATTTATTTATTCATTCATTACTCTAAACTATCCTACTCTATTTTGGAAAAGAAGTCATTCCCTCAAGTGTAGGACAACTTCTAATGCACCCAGATGCATAACAGGATCATAAGTAGATTCATATCCAAATTTGAGAAACATACATTGATGAATGTTTGGAAATGAGAAATAAATTGCTCATGTTGATATGATGCCAAGAAATCTCAAAATTTGGAGTGGTATTCTGACTTTATGACTATTTGGAACCAAGTTTTGATGTAACCTTTTTCTCCTTGTATTTGATTGTCATACCATAAATTTCTTCTAAAAGGGATTGAATGCACAAGATTTCTTGTGATATATATCCAAGAAATTATTCAATATTTGGTTCTAGTGTCTACTCTTCATTATATTCAACCCATGACCCCCTGATCTCCTTCATATGTTGAAAAGGATAACCAAAAGAAATTTCTAGATCCTCCACTTGTGGATTCTCTTCATGGATCCCTTGCTCCTCTACTATATTTTGAAAAGAAAACTCATGGATGATCAAGGAAAAGTTCCCTCCTTTGGATTGTATTCCCATCAAGAAATACCCCTCCTAAACCTTGGAAGAATGTAATTTGGTGAAGGAAAAATGTATTTTTAAGGAGGAAACCCACATGTGCACAAAAGTATAGGTCAACTTTAGAGAGAATTGGACACCCTTGGAAGAATATAAATACAAGTCAAGTGACCCTCATTTGGACATCATAAAAAAGAATCTTCTTCTCTCTCTTATTTGTTTTGGCTTGCACAAGTTTGAAGTTGGTTTGTGAAAATGGTTCGTAAAGGTCTGAAATTGTAGGGTCTGAGCTTGCACATGTGAAGAAGGGATTTTGATTTGTAGCCACATGGTTGGAACAAGAAATTATTAATTGTAGTTGCTCGCATGATAGGGTGCTCCCCGCGACTAGAGAGATTCAACCTCTCGCATGGTCACTAGCTCCATGCGAATGGGACCTAAGCTAATTTAAACAGTTGAACACAGACTTTGATCGTTGATAATACGCTTGCAAACGCTGACTTGAATCAAATATATCTATTGAGCTCATCTCTTGGATATTGTTTGGTTGGTTTTGATGGATAGCCTTGTGATTAGTTAATTGGAACATTGTATTCTCTCTTTGCAAAACATTTTATGACAATCTAATAAGAAGAAGAATTTGAAAGGGGTTTTCCCCCTTGTGGGGTTTTTCCCTAGTCTTTGATCAAATCCTTGTGTCCCTTATTTCTCTTGATTGTCTTCTACTATCTATTTCATTTATTGTTCTACCTATAATTTCTCTTGATAATTGAATAAATAAATTGTGTTGAAAGATTGCTAATTAAAGAAAAGAATTGGGCTAAAGTGATTGTAACAACATAGAACAATGAAAAGTTAACACAATTTTGAATTCTAGACAAGGATTTGAGAAAATACTTATGGTTGCATGTCCTTCTTTACTAAATAAATTCTTTGGCATCTTCGTGTTTGTTTGTTTATTTTTCTTTTGATCAAGAATCCCTGCTTGTAAATGGATTGTTGGGTGGGGGTTCTTACAACACCTTTAATTGAAATAGTCGGAATAGTTGAAACTAATATTTATATCCTTTTAAGAAACCTACTCCTACTATCTAATTTATCTATGTAGATGGTACAAACATGAAAAAGGCTTGTGAAGAGTCACTAAGGTGAATGTGTGGGTTCTTCCCTCTCATCTTACCTCCTTTACTCCTCATATTAAATGTTGGTATTAAATTCAAAATCTCAAGAAAATCTTTTAAATATAAATCTAACTCTTGTTGCGCTTCCTTGGTAATGATGCCAGAATACTTGTCTAATTTATTTGCATAAATTAGGACATTAAATTACCAACTCAAGAGTCCCTATACTTAGAAGTACATCACTATATGTAAAGAGCTAGTCTTAGATTTACTCTATTGTCACTTAGTGCTTAAAGAATGAAATTTCTTATACTTAATTCTAAATAAAGCCAATGTTGTAGCTATTATGATTTAATTGAAGAAGCAATTTTTCATTTTTTTTTTAAGAAAAAATCATAATTTTCATTAGTTTTTAGAAAATTACATTTTTTATGTGCATGAATTTCACTTAGAAAATTCCAATTGAAACTGGTTATGTCCTGTTAAAATATTTCGACTATTCGGTCCATATATATACACTATACAAAAATACATAGTTGAAACTCCTCCTATGAGAGGAAATATCAAAACCATAACTATAAACATATATAGTATTTGTAAGAGAATATTTTTCCATGCATGTAGCAGATATTAAATAGCATCCAGGAAAACCAATATAAAAAGACAAAATCAAGGATATGTATGTATGCCCTCTATGAAGGACCGACGGAAGAAAGTATGCTCATTTCCATTATGTGCTCTATGATCTGCCATGCTCCCATATTTTGAATAGTGTCTTCCTTAGATAAGTTGTCAACATCCCCGTTCCTTTCCCTGTAAATGTGGCATCATGTAGTGTAGTTAAATGATTGTTTTAAAGATAAACTTCCTCAATAATGGGACAGAGTGTGTGCATGTGGCATCTAGATGTGTTGTTGAAACAATTGGTTATATTCTTTGATTAATCCCCAAACAAAAGTATTTTTAAATTCACTATTTTAGAAAAATGATTTACGCCTTGCACCATCCCATTTTTCTGTTTGAAGAAATGGTTTTGTGATAAGTATAGAAAAACTCCTCCCCAACAACCTCCATCGACAAGAGAAGTTTCATTAAAAT
The DNA here is from genome assembly GCA_000404065.3 of Pinus taeda. NCBI lineage: Eukaryota > Viridiplantae > Streptophyta > Pinopsida > Pinales > Pinaceae > Pinus > Pinus taeda. The sequence continues at coordinate 60,262 of APFE031040453.1, forward strand.
ATGCTTAGGGAAAAGATCTATCAATGGATTAAGTAGTAATGTTTCAAGTATGTAAAGCGGGTTCAACATATGACTAGCATAGAAAAAGTGGCTAAAGCCTAAGCAACCACTTTATTAGGTATGTTGGTTTTTTAATGAAAAATTTCATCATTTCAGGAAAGCCATATACCCCAAGAGATGAGAAGGGACAAAAGAAAAATTCTTCTTTGGAGTTACGTTATTTGATTGATCCTCCCATACCTCCTGATATGATGCTCCTTGCCATAGGATTGTAATACACAGTGATGCTTTAACTGATGACCAAACAACTTGTGTAAAGGGCCATGCAAGAAACAAGTGACAACCTAACTCTTTCAAATTTTTGCATAATGGGCACCAACTTGGACCAATAATGCCTCTCATACTTAGGTTATCTCCTATTGTAACTTCGTAATGCGCCATTGGAAGAGACGCACTTTTGTAGGGAATTTGATTTTCCATAAATTCTTCCACCACCATAAAATATTTTTTAGTTTTCTGTCATCAATAAAGAAAATATAACTTGTTTTTGGATTGTAGTCACCAGTAGGAGCATGAGCCCAAACTAGAAAGTTTTCTTTTTCCCTAATTTGCACATGAGATGAGTTCAAAGCTATTATGAATTGAGCCATTGTTTCATAAACTATGGGGGAAGATGAATATGATGGGAATCATGCCACCCCTAGCCCCATATTGGTGTTTTATCATGACCTATGATCTAATCCATCTTGTGCCTCCCAGTTGTATGCATATAATCAATTAAATTTGATGGGAGGTGAAAATTTTACCCACAACCTACCCATGGGTCAACCATGATTCTTACATGTTCCCCATTTCCAACTTTCCAGACCATACCCTCTTTTATCATCTGAAAAGAGTGAATCATAGCCTTCCAAATCACTATGACATTTGTTCTTATTTTTATCAAAGTGCAAATCCAGTCCACGATACATTAGGGGTGAATATATATGTGATGTACAACTTTAGTCCAACAACTTCTTGTATAGATCAAGCACTAGATAACCTTTTCCACCAAATATCTTTCAAAGAGATGGATGTGTTTTAAACCCTAACCTCCCCATTCCTTGGGCAAGGATATTTTATCCATTTAACCAGTGCAAAAATTCAACCCTCCTTTTGACCTGCCCACAAATATCTGAAACATATCTTGTGAACATAAGTGTGAATTCATTTTGGGATCCCTAATAAATACTATCATAATACTAGATTAGCTTCAATCATAGATTTTGTAACGAATAGTCTGGCAACATGGGACAAGCACCTGAAACTCCAATATTTTAATTGTTTTTCAATTTTTGTGAGGAGAAAATGCCAATTAGTTTTTCTATAATTGTTTGGCTTTAGATAGAAACCCAAATATTTTATACCTTCATCAAATGTGTTTGATTTAAAAGGGAGGAGATTATGTGCATTTATAAGTTCATTCCTTGAAATACCAATAAGAGAGAGAGATGATTTATGTCGGTTTACCTACATGTTAATGTTTGTTTCAAATAGAGAGAGGGCCTCCTTAATGGAAGCCATGTCCCGTATGGAGCCATAAAATAATAATATAATTTCATCCAAAAATAACATATGGGTAATGAAACATTCCTCAACCACAACAATACCATTTAAGACACCCCTTATTTTGGCATAAAAAGAAGTATGCTTAGACCTTCAGGAATTAACAACAAAAAACAATGGCAATAGTGGACAAACTTGTCTCAAACTTCTCTGAGCATGACGAAAAGTGGTTTATAACCCATTTATGATAACGAAAAATGAGATAGATGTGTTGCAACTCATTATCCAATTTATTAAAGGAATGTCACATTTCAAATCTGTCAAAAGAATGCGAAGATATATACAGTTAACCCTGTCATATGCCTTTGTGATATCTATATTGATGACTAGGCCTTTTATATTCTTTGTCTTTCCTCCTAATAAAAAAACTTGAATTTCCTTCCACCAGAAGGTTTTCCTTTTTCATAAAAAATTACTCAAAAAGGGAGTTCCAAAAGACTGTTCTATCATGGTGCAGACCATATATATTGATAACCTTCAAATCCTGTAACAACCCTAGTGAAAATTCCATGTACTAAAAGTTAATAGAGGAAACATAATAACCATGGTTGATGGGACACTTATTCCAAGCTAAATTTTGGGAAAAAACATAGTGATGGGGATCCCTGGTTATTGATTAATGGCTAAGGAAATTGGAAAAGGCAATGGTAAAAAATTTGGAAAGGAAAAATGGATTTTTGGCACATTTGTTTATGAAAAATAATAGAAATTAGGAGAAAAGTGAGGTGAATGGTCACATGTTGCATTTGAGGAGGAAAATGAAGGAAAATAATGGAAAATGAAGAAAATAGAGGCCTCATTAATAAAAAGGATTCTGAGGATCAGTTCACATACTTTGGTTAGTACAGTTTTGGAGCTTTCTCTCTATTCTTTCTATCTCATACTCTGGGACACTTAGATTTTCCTTGGAGCACTCTTGGAGGAGTGTGGTATACTTGGCGTCTTGCAGCAAGAAGGCAAAGGAAGAGCAGGAAAGCACAAGAGGACATGGGGATCAACAACTACAATAGGTTTTTCTTATAGGTACCAAGTTGCATGTATATTTTCCTCATTAGTTTTGGCATGCATGTCATATGCATGTGGTTTATTGGTCATGATCTGTCATTGGCATGGAGGATTGCCTGGATTGACAATGGATTTTCCTAGCCTTGTCATTTCCTATATAGCCATGGTGTTGTGGGTACATTTCTTTGTTTTTTGGTTGGTTTTCATGTTTCCTTTAGCTTGGGTTGAGTTACTGGTTGCTTGAGTGATTGGGATTGCTCATGGAGTTTTGTTGTTGATGTGGAAGGTCTGTATGGTGTTTTTATGTTGATTCCACTTCCTTAACTAGCACATAGGGAGTCAAGACATATTATGTTAACTTCTCGTCACATATTTACCCTAGTTAGCTGGTTACTTGGGTAGATGTGGGAGGAGGGTGTTACAGAGTGGTATTAGAGCATGGTTCACCCCTCTGACTGGATGGGATGTGTGTTGGTCATGCAGTCATTCGGTTGCATATGTGCTTCATGTGTTGTAAGACCATGTGCTTGTTGCATTTGTATGGTATGGGAGATGGTTGCAGTGAGGTCGCCATGGGAAGTTGATGGTGTTGTTGTGGAGTATGTCATCATGAGTGTATGGCTGATTATGAATTGTTTATTGATGTTAGTATTCACATGTGGTCAAGTGTATAGTGATGTGGTGGTTGTTATCATGCATGAGGTCATGGTATGTGCAGTTGATATGGACATGCATTGATGATTGGACTCTAGCTAGAATGATGCTTATATGGTTATACCCTTATTTGTTATATTTCTATATGATGTGATGATTATGTTATACATGTATTATGTTGATTTGTTGATCTTGCAGAAGAGGTATCCTCCCCGAATTATGCTAAGGTACGTTGGTTTATTTTGATTTTTTTTACTTGACATGATATACCTTGCAGGAATAATATCAAAGATGACTAGATGGATGGTAGACTATAGTTCCCAAGACTCTCCCTATGGATTAGATGAGAAGAGTGGCGTTGGGAACTCTTCTGATTTGGCAGACACATTGATAAGCTTAAAGGAAGAAATAAGGAGTTGTAAGGCATACAATGACATAATCATATAGGAACATGAGAAACAAGTAGAGGTAAATGTAATGATACTTCAGAGTTTGTCAAAATTGCAGTGACAGGGACCACTTCAGATCAGCCATGAGTAGGAGGATAGAACTAATGGGCCATATGGTAGCGAGTCTCATGGTGAGTACAGGTTGGATAGAGATGACATCATTAGAGATGACAGACCATTGGATACTTTGGGTAGGAAAGGTGATAGACACAGGAACTATTCTAGTTCTAGTTCTGACAAGCATGATGATCGGCATCGTTATCACCCTTACAGGAGGAGTGACAGGGGATATTTTCCAGATGAGTTTAAGAAAGCAAAGCCACCTACATTTGATGGAGAGATGAAAAATCATAGGATGTAGAGGCATGGTTTCTTGGAATGAGGAATTTCTTCAGGTTGCATGATTATTCAGAGAACATTAAAGCCAGAATAGATACATTTAGTCTCAAAGGTAAAGCATATATTTGGCGGGAAGATTTGAAAAAATTCGAAGGTATTCATGAGGAGGACTCCACTTGGAATGAGTTCGAGAGACTATTCAAGAAGAAGTACCTATCAGAGAGATAATTTGATGATAGGGAAAAAATTATATGAGCTAAAGATGGGATCAATGATAAATGAGGAGTACACTAGCAGGTTCTTGGAGCTACTGAGGTATGTGAATTACCTCAAGGAGGAGAAGACCAATATTCATAGATTCATTAGTGGATTAACGATTGCATTCAAATACAAGATTTATTTCAATGATCCTAGATCATTGGAGGAGGCCATCTAGAAGCTAAAGCATTGTTACGAGCAATCAAAGTGCATATCTGAGACTAAGACATACTTGAAAGATAATGCAAGGAACAAAGGAAAATGGGACAACAAGCGATCAAGGCCTTAGGGTATAGGTAATAAATAGAATGAAACATCGTCTAAGAAGTTCAATTCATCTGACAGAGGAAAGGGACTTCAATCTAAGGAGAATAATAAGGAGCTCATGTGGTGTTGGACTTGTGGAGGAGAGCATTGTAAGAGAGATTGTCCACAATATCATGCTGGTAGAACGAAGATCTACAGTGCTCAGGAGGCACAAACAGTGGGACATGTTGGGAAGAGTATTCCTAAGATTTATTTAGTGTTCGATAATAGACAAGTAGACCATCAGGAATCTAACATTGACATGGACGATAAGCTTTGTAATCAAGTTGTTTCTATTTTGATTGACCCTACATCTAATTATAGTTATGTTAATCTTGACCTGGTGGATAAGTGTGGTTTGAATAAAGAAGTGCATGCAGAGTCTTGGTTAGTGCAGTTGCCTACAGGTACCAAGAAGAGAGTCCATTATTAGGTAAGAGTTTTTACATTTGATTTGAATGGTATTCCTACCTCAACACATTTGAATGTATTTCGATTGGGATCATACAATATGTTTTTTGGCATGGATTGGATGGACCTTCATAGAACCAAGGAGGATTGTTATGACAAAGATATGTAGTGTTTGGATGAAAATGGAGAACAAAGATTCTTTCGGAGTAAGAAGAAAGAAACATTAGTTAGAATGGTGACATCTATGCAGACCAAGCGTAGTCACAGGAAAGTGTGTGTGTTATTCGTAATGCACATTTCTAGTTAAGGATGCCAATGTTTTGAGAAGGTACCCAGTTCTACAGTAGTTTTAGGATGTATTTCCTGAGGATATATTAGAGTTTCCACCTCACATGTAAGTAGAGTTTTCTATTGAGTTGCTACCAGGGGTAGCTCCAACATCAAAAACACCTTACAGGATGAGCACACCTGAGTTGGTAGAGTTAAAGTTGTAGTTGAATGAAATGTTGGATAAGGGGTACATTAGGCCAAGTGTATCACCATGGGGCATAATGATATTGTTTGTGAAGAAGAAAGATGGTACTATCGGGCTATGCATTTACTACAAGAAGTTGAAAAAAGTGACCATCAAGACCATGTATCCATTACAAAGGATTGATGACTTGTTCAATCAGCTGAAGGGAGCAGCAGTTTCTCAAAGATTGATCTAAGATCTGGATATCATCAGTCACACATTAAAGAAGAGGGCATCTACAAGACAACTTTCCAGACCAAGTATGGGCATTATGAGTTTGTTGTGGTTCCATTTGGTTTAACTAATTCTATAGCTACTTTTATGTGCTTGATGAATAGTGTGTTGCGTTCATACTTGAATTTTTTTTTTTTTTTTATTGTGTTCATTGATGATATATTGGTATATTCCAAAAATGAAGAAGAGCATGTCGATCATTTAGTAGTAATGTTAAGATTGTTGAGAGAGCATCAGCTGTATGCTAAGCTCAGCAATTGCAGTTTCTTCCAAACTGAGGTATACTACTTGGGACATGTCGTTTCCATGGATGGAATAATAGTGGACCCAGAAAAGGTAAGAACTATCATGTAATGGGCAACTCCCAGGAATGTGGATGAGGTGAGATATCTCATGGGGTTAGCAGGTTATTACAAGAGGTTCATTAGGATCTTCTCTCAGATTACTTATCCTATCACATCATTCCAGAGGAAAGGTAAGAGGTTTGAATGGACAGAGGAATGTGCAGCTAGTTTTGAGTATATCAAATAGTCGTTGACACATGAAGGAGGAAAAAACTAATGGGGCACATAGTAGTAAGTCTCATGGTGAGTACAGGTCAAATGGATATGACACAGTTAGAGATGGAAAATTGTTGGATACTCTAGATAGGAAAGGTGATTTACACAGGTACTATTCTAGTTCTGGTTCTGATAGGCATGATGATTTGCATCGTTATCACCCTTACCAAAGGAGTAACAGGTTATATTTTCTAGACGAGTTTAAGAAAGCAAAGATACCTACATTTGATGGAGAGATGAAGAAATCACAGGATGTAGAGGCATGGTTTCTTAGCATGAGGAAGTTCTTCAGGTTGCATGATTATTCAGAGGAACATGGAATCTAGAATAACTACCTTTCAATCTCAAAGATAAAGCAAATATTTGGTGGGAAGATGTGAATAATTTTAGAGGTATTAATGAGGAGGACTTAACTTGGAATGAGTTTGAGAGACTATTCAAGAATAATTACCTATCAGAGAGATACTGTGATGACAAGGAAAAAGAATTTTATGAGCTAAATATGGGATCGATGATAGATGAGGAATACACTAGCAGTTTCATGGAGCTACTAAGGTATGTGCATTACTTCAAGGAGGAGAAGGCCAAGATTCAGAGATTCATTAGTAGATTATCGATTTCATTAAAATACAAGATTGAGTTCGATGATCCTATATCATTGGAGGAGGCCATATGGAAGCTAAATCATTGTTACGAGCAATCAAAGTGCAGATTTGATACTAAGACACACTATAAAGGTAATGCAAGGAACAAATTTAAATGGGAAAAAATACAGTAAGACCTCAGGGTACAGGTAATAAAGAGAAGGAAATGTTGCCTAAGAAGTTCAATGCATCTGACAAATGACAGGGACTTCGATTTATGGAGCAAAAGAAGGAGCCCGTATGGTGTTGGACTTGTGGAGGAGAGCATCGTAGGAGAGATTGTCCATGATATCAGGGTGGTAGAACGAAGATCTATAGTGCTCAGGAGGCACAAATAGTGGGAGATGTTGGGCAGAGTATTCCTAGGATATATGCAGCTCTGGATAACCGACAAGCAAACCATCAGGAATATATAATTAAGATGGATGGTAATATTTGTGATCAAGTTGTTTCTATTTTGATTGACCTTGGATTTAATTATAGTTATATTAATCTTGACCTGATGGATAATTGTGGTTTGAATAAAGAAGTGCATGCAGAGCATGGTTAGTGCAATCGACTATACGTACCAACAAGGGAGTTCATAATTGGGTAAGAGATTTTACATTTGATTTGAATGGTATGCCTACCTCAACACATTTGAATTTATTACTGTTAGGATAAATACAATATGTTTTTGGGCATGGGTTGGTTGTACCTTCATAGAACTAAGGTGGATTGTTACAACAAAGCTATTGAGTGCTTGGATGAAAATGGATAACAAAGAATCTTGCAGGGTAACAAGAAAGAAACATCAGTTAGGATGGTGAAAACTATGCAGACCAAGCATAGTCACAAGAAAGGGTGTTTGTTATTTGTAGTGCACATTTCTAGTGACAAAGGTAAGGAAGTTGAGGATGCAGATGTTTTGAGCAGGTACCCAGTTCTACAACTGCGTTGGGATGTATTTCCTGAGGATATATCTGATTTTCCACCTCATAGGGAAGTAGACTTTTCTATTGAGTTAGTGCCAGGGGCAGCTCCAACATCAAAAGCACCTTATAGGATGAGCACACTTGAGTTGGTAGAGTTAAGTTGTAGTTGAAGGAAATGTTGGAAAAGGGATATTTGGCCAAGTGTATCACCATGGGGTGCACCGGTACTATTTGTGAAGAAGAAAAATGGTACTCTCAGGTTATGCATTGACTACATGCAGTTGAACAAAGTGACCATCAAGAACAATATCCATTACAGAGGATTGATGAATTGTTCAATCAGCTGAAGGGAGAAGCAATGTTCTCAAAGATTGATCTGAGATCCGAATATCACTAGGTATGCATTAAAGAAGAGGACATCTACAAGACAAATTTCCATACCAAGTATGGTCATTATGAGTTTATTCTAGTTCCATTTGGTTTAACTAATGCTCTATCTAATTTTATGTGCTTGATGAATAGTGTGTTGCATTCGTACTTGGACAATTTTGTTTTGTGTTCATTGATGATATATTGGTATATTCTAAAAATGAAGAAGAGCATGTTGAGCTTTGAGCAGAAGTGTTGATATTGTTGAGAGAGCATCAGTTGTATGTTAATCTTGACAATTGTAGTTTCTTCCAGACTGAGGTACACTACTTGGGACATGTGGTTTCCAAGGATGGCATAACATTGGATCCAGAAAAGGTAAGAGCTATGATGGAGTGGGTAGCTCCCAAGAATGTGGATGAGGTGATATTTTTCATGGGGTTAGCAGGTTATGACATGAGGTTCATCAAGAACTTCTCACAAATTTCTTATCCTATCACATCATTGTAGCGGAAAGGTAAGAGGTTTGAATGGACATAGGAGTGTGTGGCTAGTTTTGAGCAACTCAATCCATTGTTGAAACATACACCAGTGTTAAATATTGCAGATATGGACAAAGAGTTTGTAGTACGTATAGATGCTTACAAGAGAGGACTTGGTGAAGTTCTTATGTAGGATGGACAGGTGGTATTCTATGAGCCACAGAAGGTGAATGAGCACAAGTAGAACTACCCGACACATGATCTTGAGTTGGAAACAATCATACATGCAATGAAGATGTAGAGGCACTATCTTCTAGGTAGGAGGTTTGTATTGATGAGTGATCAAAGTGGTTTGTAGTATCTATTTGACCAACTGAATTTGAATGGCAAGCAAGCTTGGTGGTTTTCTATGATGAGTGAGTTCAACTTTGAGATTAGGTATATTCAGGGTAAAGAGAACAAGGTGGAAAATGCTTTTATCAAGCAGATACAGGTAAATCACATAGCCTCTATGAGCTCCTACGGGACATATTTATAGGATAGGATCTTGCAGTCAGGTTAGCAGGATGTCAGGTATATGGAGATTGTCCATAGGTTCCAACCGAGTTCACATAGTGGTATAGGTACAGGTACAGGTATAGATGTAGGGGCACAAGATGTGGACTATCATCTCACGGAAGATGGATTGGTTAGATTTAGGGGCATGATATGTGTGTCTGATAGAAGTGAGCTCAAGAAGGTGATCTTAAGGGATTTTCATGCGAAACCATATTTAGGTCACCCAGATTATCAGAAGACATTGACAGCAGTGAAGAAATTTTATTATTTTCCAAATTTGAAGAGAGACCTAGCAGAGTTTGTGGCTAGGTGCTTGGGTTATCAGTAGGTGAAGGTAGAGTGTAATAATCTAGGTGGACTGCTATAGTCGATTCCAATTCCATAATGGAAATGGGAGGTCATTTCCATGGACTTTATCACGTCTTTTTTGAGGAAAGTGAGACAACATGATTCCATCATGGTAGTAGTGGAAGGTTTGACAAAGGTAGCACACTTCATTCCAGTGAAGTCTACATTGTCGCGAGTGATGTAGCACAGTTCTTCATCTGGGACATGGTCAAATTGCATGGATTTCTGAAGAAGATTGTGTTAGACAAGTATGAGAAGTTCCCTTCTAAGTTTTGGAAAGAGTTATTTATAGATTTGGGCACAGATTTGGCCTTCAGTACAATGTATTATCCATTAAAAAATGGAAATACAGAGAGGTTCAACAAGATATTGGAGGACATGTTTAGGATGTATGTGACACATCAGCAGTAGAAGTGGGAAGAATACCTTTCACTTGTAGAGTTCACTTACAACAATGGGTACCAAGAGTCACTGAGGATGAGTTTGTTTGAGGCATTGTATGAGCGCAGTTGTAATACTCCCATCAGTTGAAGTGATCTAGTTAACAAGGTGTTAATTGGACTAGACATGTTGGTAGACATGGAGTGGGAAATGTTGGTAATCAAGAAGAATTTGAAAGAAGCACATGATAGGAAGAAGAGCTATGTAGATCGGAATAGGTTGTTCAAGGAGTTCTAGTGTGGGGAACATGTGTACTTGCACATCAAACCGAAGAAGAGATCCTTGCGGGTTGGATCATGTTCCAAGCTGGCACCCTAGTTTTGTGGACCTTTCAAGATTTTTGAGAGGATTAGGCCAGTAGCCTATCGACTTGCACTACCTTCGACAGTGAAAATCCATGATGTTTTCCATGTTTCATTGCTTAAGAAGTATGTTAAGGATGGTTATAATGTTATTGACTATTTTGTATTGCAGGTGGAGCCAAAAGGAGAATTCCAGCCGAAAACACAGTGTATTTTGGAGAGAAAGATGCTCATGCTCTAGAACTGAGCAATTGAGAAGGTTGAAGTGCAATGGAAGCACTTTGGTCCCGATGAAGCTACATGGGAGATGGTAGATCAGATGTGGGCTATGTATCCTTCCTTACTTTTTGGTTGAGTGAATGTTTTGGTATATGTCTTTGGTACATGCTTTGGTGATGTTTGGTATATGTACATATGTATATGGATGTAAATACTGCCATGAGCTATGTTATAAAGCTTCAATAAGATGTATGGGTGTCATGTCATTATGATGTTATACTTGTTATGTTGTCATGTTTGTTTTCTTCTCAGTAGGATGAACATTGTAAATGCTACAACGAGCTAAGTTATAAAGCTCCATGGGTAGTATGTTTTGCTTACATCAGCCTCGTTGATTATAGGTGTTGTTGAACACCTAGGTTAGTGTTCCCCCAAGGGGGAGGTTTTTGTAACATCGCTGGTGAAAATTCCATGTAATAAAACTTAATAAATGCAAAATAATAACCACGGTTGATGGGACACTTATTCCAAGTTGAATGTTGGGTGAAAACATAGCGATGGAGATCACTGGTGATTGATTAATGGCTAAGGAAATTGGAAAAGGCAATGGAAAAGGATTTGATAAGGTGTTGGCTTGAGGGGGCCTGACCCAGGTTCGAAGTTAATTAGCCAAAAAAATGCCTACACTATTGGCCCTTTCAACAACAGCCCGTGGAGCGCGGACTAAGGTCTCACCCGAAGCAGTATGGGGGGAATGCTGGAACCAGGTTTCCACATCCTTAAGATGTCTGAGGGGTCCATTTAGTCCAAATCTCAATGGCTTCACGTAGGTCACTTCGCACACTGCCCTGACTTGCGAGGCCTTCGCGATCTGTTATAATCGTCTTCACGCAACCCTAACCAGGGGCTAAGGATCTTTCGTGCTGCTAAGGCAGAGATCTACACTATTTCTCCAAGATATAACATAGATCTTATTTATCTTATTATAACTGTTATTTAACTTCCCGTAAATATATAATTTATCTTATATTTACTTAATCAACACGATCATATATGTTTGTGCATTATATAAACAACAGAAATGTAATTTATACCCAATACATTCAATGCATAAAATAATAAATAAATACACAGGAATGACATAAAACTTCTCTTTATTAATGCTTCAATTAGTTATAAACTCAACCTACCCTGCGCACTCAGCTGCAGAGGTCTGTGCACTTAGCTGCAGACTCCTAGGCCTTCGCGCACTTAGCTGCAGAGCCCTCTCCTTCTCTACGACCCAATGACTCGACTCTACACTTAGATAAGACTCAATTCTTCATCCTTCCATTCATGACTTTACTTTTCTTGATTTATGTTAAACACACATGGGGAGCGAGAGAAATATGAAAGATAAATCATGCAGTACAATTTTATTAACTGATTAATATACATTTATAGTACATGTGGTGACCGTTGGGATTCACATCCCAAGGTCTCTTGGACTGCTTTGTCCATTCGGCTTCCACACTAACCCATTTAGGATTA
>APFE031040453.1:73138-98240 GCA_000404065.3 Pinus taeda
AGCACTCTGAAACTGAATGGGTTTTGAGTAGTCTGGAATATGAAAGGACAAGTCCTTGTCATATCCAAGACCATTTCTGTGCTTGTTGTGGACAAGTTGTTCCCAAGGTCTGATGATGGGCTTGGGAAGTGTAGACTGAACTTCTGCATCTGCATGTAACCTTGCTGCTTTGTTTAGTACTAAATCTGAATGAACTGTAACACGCTGCTGATGGGTGGTTGTCTCAATGTTTTGAACAAAAACAAGTTCAGAATGGTGTTTATTTTGATGTAGTTCTTCTTGTTGTAGCTGTGATTCAAGCTGCAAAAAATCAATCTTTTCCTGCGCATTTTGTAGACATGTCTGAATTTCTGAAAGAGATCCTTTTCTGATTTGTAATGTGTCATCAACAATAGATTGTATAAGAGTTTTCATGAACTATAATACTTCACTGATTTTGGCCATTTTTCTTCAATGTCACTTAAAAACCACAACTGAGGCAACAACAACAGAAAAACAATATTGTACTCTTACTACAAGATCTTGTAAGGGCTTGTCAAGTGGCAACAATGTAGTGAAAATGGTTGATGGAGCAGAACTTGAGTAAGCTGGATGTTACCAAGTTGCATTCACTTTCTCCAGAGGTCATTTTTCATCAAGATACAATAAACATTGGTACAATTGGGCACATGGTAAATCAACAGTCCACAGTTCGTTTCAAGAATGAACTGGAGCGTAACATCACTATTAAACTTGGATATACCAATGCAAAAAAATATATAAATGTGAAGATGAGCACTGTCCTCAACTTCAAACTTCAGAGCATCTGGCTGCTATGGAAATCATGCAAAAATCTACAAGAAACTACTCCAAAATATCTACAAGAAACTGCTCCAAAATCTATACAAGAAACTGCTCCAAGATCTCTACAAGAAACTGCTCCAAAATGACTTCCAAAAATGTCTTCAAAATTGCTTCAAATTCACTTCATAATGCTGATCAAGGATCCACCAAAGTCTATTCCAAACCTCTTCACAAACTTCTCTACGGATTCTTCAAAAATCACTTTACTTAGAGGTTGTTTCAAATTGTTCCATGGACAACACCAAATCTGCTTCGAGGTGGCTTCAATACTGCTCTCAGAAATTATACATGTGTTTGACTAAATGTGACTGTGCTCAAAAATCAGTTTTGATGTGGATGAACAATGATAAATCTTTCAGTGTTATCTTCGGAATCTAGAGATGGAAATCCATAGCAGCAGGAAAGCAATTAGATTATCAAAACCCCTGCTATTATTCAGTCGTAGCCCTTACTTGAACTAGTTCCTTCAGAATTGATTGTTTGGCTAAATTCGGCAACACAATTAAACCTAGATATTTCTGAAAATAATCTAATGCAAAGCTCTTTAGAACATCCACATTCAACAACAAATTGCCTCCAAAAGTGTGAAATAGCAGCAAAATGAGCAATATCAGCAGGTGCCTCTAAATATTGAAGCACGTTTCTTTTTGGTAGCCTCGATGCTTATTTTTTGAGATAAAAGAGGCAATGGGATACACAAAGTCAAATATTCAAAAGCAGAAGAATATTGATCATATACATTCAATTAGTATTCTAAATGATGGATCTGCCACTTCTATGCATGTTAAGAATATAGGTCCACTGCTCATGAGCCCCTGGTCAGTCGAGCTTGTAAGCTGCGGAACTGTATACTAACCTCAGCAGCCAAACTGATTCAATATAAATAAATTCTTCCATTCATCATCTCATCATTATCAAATATCAGCGTCCAAACCTCCTCTACTTCCTCAGATCAGATGAGAAACGTCGATAATTATGGTTATAGCTGCAATCTGTAGCCAGAGATTCAGGACTCAGCTCATAAAATTCCCAAATCTGGCGACAAGCCGCTCAGTGTCTTCTACCGCCGCTAAAGAAGAAGAACGAGACGCGACGGAGCAACTCTGGCACTATTTTCCTGTGAAAAAGGGGCATACTTTATTTTCCAAAGCAACAGACCACAGATTCGACTAGGGAGTTAGAGCATAAAACATCAACTTTTGGAATTGTTTATTACACTTGGCGTGGTCACGTTTATCTTCTCTCAATCTCGTTTGCTTTGATTTGCTCTATAATTGTTTATAGCTCATTTTCCTTCTGTGGTCGAGGTTCGAATCCCGGGAACTGTACATTTGCTTGATACTTCCACAAATATTAAGAGTTTTTATCTGGATCTATAAAATTTCTGTGAGATATTTATTTATTCTGATTTTCAAATGGCTACCTTCATTGTTGCTGCATCAGCCAAGCCCATGGCTGTCATCGATAACTCCCAGTTGAATCTATCTCAGAAGAAGTATGATGGTCTTCGGATTGGCCATGTGTTCGCCAAGAGGAAAGACAGATCCTCTTTGAAAGTCAAGGTTGTGAGCAGAATTAACATGGAGATGGTCCAGACACCGTGTTTCTCAAGAAACCAAAACAAGTAGTAAAGAGTAAATTTCTGGGCGATGATTTAGTGAACAGACCGGCCTGGCGACCTAAGAAAAAACGCATTCAACAGATGGAATCCGACTAGGTAGACTCCAAATTCCATGGAAAATACAGTCCAACTTTCGTCAAACTTATGATGGCTGCAGACCATTTGGGTTGTAATTCCCTGAAAGAAGTTTTGGCAGAGTGGATAGTTGAGAAAATGGTAGACATTTATCCCAAAGAAATCAACGCCTTCTTTGGAATTGAGTACGATCTTCCAGAAGAGTTATTGCTGAAGCACAGAAAGGATTATGATTGGGCTTACAAGAACGTTGAAAATTATTTGAAGTAGAGGCGGAAGAGAGCTCAAGAAACCGCAGCACTTGAATTGTGATAAAGCCGCAACATCTGAATTGTGATAATTTAATATGAGCTCCTTAGATTTTTCCTCTTCTCGGAATTCAAGGGTAGTGCAGCGCTGGAAGGACAGAGGCGTTACTGCCTGAAGTGAGCATAGGTGTTGTTTTTATTTTTTTTACATGCCAAGCAAAGATAACCCTCAGATGAAACGATTACGGATGGAGTGGACACATAGTATTAGGTGCCAGGTTTCAGACAAGTATTAGGTGCCAAGTTTTAGACAAATAATAAACTAATTTCGATAACCATGTGCTCAGCAGCTTACACAAAATATAACAACATTCCAAATATCTTTAATACAGTGATTTCAAAAACTCAGACAGCGTTTCAAAACATGACATATCCCTCTCAATACAACGATTTCAAATATCTGATACAGTCAAACAGCGTTTCATATATATGAACTTAACGGTGACATATCAAACAGTCTATATCATTACCATATTGTGTGAAATTGCGAGCCCGAAGTCTGCTTCTTCAACCAACAGATTTGGCTACTGAAAATGGACGAAGAAAATCACATGAGAGATTTCTATTGTTGGTACCATGTCAGGCAGTGGACAGAGGAGCAGGTGTAATGATGCTCTTTTTCTTTTTAAACGTTTATGACATTCAGAGGTATTCAGAAGAACAGGCAGGCAGAATTAATGGAGCGTTACAAAAGACTAGGCCAGCGCTATTCAAGGCAACTACATAGGCCACACATCATGGCTCTGATACCATGTTAAACACACATGGGGAGCAAGAGAAATATGAAAGATAAATCATGCAGTACAATTTTATTAACTGAATGATATACATTTATAGTACATGTGGTGACCGTTGGGATTCACATCCCAAGGTCTCTTGGACTGCTTTGTCCATTCGGCTTCCACACTAACTCATTTAGGATTAGGTGTCCAACAATTTACAACTTAGAGCCTTGCTCTATTTATACAGTCCCATGGTCGCGGACCATGGGTGGATCTCTAAATCTGACATTACATTACAAGAATGAGGGTAGACAACCCTATGACTCATTTACAATTTCGTGCTCCACGCCCACAAAATGCAGAGTCTTTACATCAGATTTAGTCAAAATCTGGGCTTTAAGCCCCAAAATTTCCCTTGGGGGATTCCACGCCCAACAAGCCCCCAAAAAAAACATCGTGACTCACCCTCGACTCACTATGTCAATGCGGAGATCTTCATGGGGAGACCTCACAACTCTGCTCAGACCGATGCAAGGTCGGCAACGCACTGAGCGACTGCCTGATGTACCTCCTGGACGCGCTATTTAGAGACCACTATAGCTGAACTGCTTCCCTACATCTGCTCCTGCATTCCCTACATCTGTGCGAGCTTGGCTTCAATCAAGGCTGTAATGATGAATGCCTCATCGATCCAAGGTTGTACGCATGCCTTAAAAACCACTTCCTTATGTCGCACAACATCTACCTGCTCCTTGAGCACTTTTTCCTGTTGCATCTGTGCAAGCCTCTGTGCAAGGGCCACCATTTGCGCGGTTCCTTTTATATCATCATATCTTTGTTTCAGCTCATGCACCTCTGTTTCTAAGCATTGTATGTTTGGGTCCTCTTATAGAGTGGTGAGGACCTCAAACGACTCTTCCAACATTTTGGTGCAGTCCTTCACTGCATTGCTAATCTCTTTTATTCTCGTTGTGATGGCGCTAGAGCATTGTTCCCTCACCTCTGGTGGAGTTGAAGGTTGCACCTTCAACTACAACTCAGCTATCTGAAGGTTCAGCTCCAGCTGAACCTTGGCCATTTCTTCTCGTGCCTCGCACACCCCTGCTGCTAACCTCCTGATGTGCTCCTCTACTGGTGCCTCTGCTGGGATGGCCAAATCAGGGATGATTTGGTAGGCCTCTTCAACCACCTGCACTAGCTTCCTATTCACTGTTACGATCTCATCGCATTGTAGGCTTAGTTGTTCCCTGTTAATTCGTTGTTCACTCAACACCTGTAGCATGCAGCCCTCACTAGCCCGCAGTTTTGCAGTTACTTCGTCCTACAGAACATAGAGCATCTCCTGAGGGAGCACAGCCATGTTGATCCCCACTCCTTTTAGTGCACTAACCATAGGCCCGTCGGCCTCATTTTCTGTAACCAGTGCCCCTTCTAGCAACACTATAGTGTTGTTTGTGTGGGTGCACAACATGTCCTTAGCTGCGACCGTGCCTACTATGAGGCTGGTGGATAGAGTACCAGCCTGAGGAGTGTGCACCTGAAACTTCTGTATCTATGTCCGGAGGGCCCCCAACACCATCTGATTTTCCTTCGCGAACTATTGGAGGGACTCCATGGTGAGGTTGTGCACCGTCTCCCCTATGTCATGAAGATCCCCTTCAGTGAGGGTGATCAGGTCGAAAGAGTCTTGGAGGCTTTTGACTTCTTCCACGGCCCCACCTGCTCTCTCGGGTGCTAGTGCTTCAATTGTGTAGATGTTGTCTATGGGTTTGTGCCACCTTCCTCTGTCTCGGGCTCTTCCTTAGGTGACAATGACTTATGGCCCTCGCACTCCTTTTCTACTGCCTATTGTTGTTCTATGACTACCTTCTACTATTTTGTTGTTGCCTTCGCAGCGTCGCGTGCCTCTTGCACCTTTTTTGTTGCTGCCTCTTTTCTTATCTTCTCTGCTAACTGTGCCATTTGCAGTTTTGCCTCTTCCTTATTCCTTTGTGCAGCTAACTTCTTTGTTTCCAACACGGAGATGGTTGGAGTGCATCACTCCAGAAGCCATGACTCAAGTACAAAGAATATGACATCGTCTATGGCTAGGTACAAGAACTCCTTCCACTTCCTCACAAGGTCCTTGCACGCCCTAATATACACGTGATGGAAGTTCGCCTTGAACTCCACGAAGCTTTGTAGACTATTATAGATAGTGGGTGATAACCGTGGCTTGTGGTTAATCCCCATTTTGATGTACATCTCCATGAACACCCAGAGTATCTTATTGTCTTAGATCCTCGGTGCATCTTTAGTGGCCCACTGGGAAGGGTACTTCACTACCTTTGGGATATCTTGCACAATTGTGGTGAACTGGCTGTCCTTAGGCAATTCCCAAGCCACCAGCACTATGGATAATAGAAGCCATGCATAGTGGAAGGTCTTCCCTTGTTCCTGTGCCTTGTGGTAATTCTCTAGGCACTCCTTACACAAGTACTCTAACCAGTTAAACTATACCCCCTCTGCACACTACGCAACAAGTGCTACCATCGGTGCAGACACCTCATCCATGAGGCACTTCCGCATAACCTTGCCAGCTAGTATCTGGGTGGCAATTCTGACTACCTTATTGTTGATATTGGAGATCGCATACCCTCTCTTCTTTTTCTCCAGCTTGAATTTTGCCTTCATGGCCTTCGTGATGGCTAGATCGTTATTCTTTCCCTCTGAAATATCTGTTGGGTCCTCCCCCTTGCAAGGGAGTCGGGTAATTCTATGAATAAGGTGGTTCATGGTGGGGATGGGCTCCTCTAGCAACAAGCACCCATCATGCACCAGGCAGAGCAGCTGCCTGATGACAAAAATAGTCACTGGGGCGCGATGGTAATGCGGCACCCAGAGCAGGTTTAACAACCCTTCTTTTTCTACTCCGCACAACCACTTGTGTGGCTCCAACTCTATGACTCCTGCCATAGTGTTTTTCTTCAACCTCATGAGCTGCATGGTTGCCAAGTGTGGGAATTTCTCGTGGTCCTCAAGATCCCAATCTTTAAACTTGAGACTCGACACCCATCCCAAGTGTGCTCCTTGAAAAACGATATCATCTGGTAGCAACATAGTTTGCAGAGAGCTCTTTCTCTCATCTAGGTCCTTGGGCACGTTTGCCTTCCCCTTCTGTGGAGGAACATATGTAGGTAGCCTGGTCAGCGGATCCACACCTTGGGTTTCTTCCTCCGTTTCTTTGTCCTCCTCCTCTTCCACCAGGATTTCCTCAAGGTCTCCTCCTCCTCATCGGTTTTCACATTAACCACTTTCCCCTTTTCTCCCATAGTCAATTTAGTTTTCAGTGGGTTTCTAGGGGACACGCGCATCAGTACCATGGGTAGCTTATCTTTCTTGGGCCTCGATGTGCGTAGCGATTTAGGGATTTCTGCAACTATCCCAATGCTTTCTAGGGCATCTCCTATTGTCATGGCCTACGCAACCTCTTCAATAGTCATCTCTCTAATATCCATGGCTTCCTCTGGCGTGGTCATACTGCTCTTCCACAATTCTCTCAACGGTTCAAGTAGGTGCTCAAATAATGCCTTCGAGTTCAAAGAATCAAATGGATCAGAGTTACTGAATCTCGGGATGTGCAATAACTCAATTCTCAAATGGATAAGTGTTGTTTGCTGGGCACCCCTTTGCAATTTATAGTGCCTTTTGAATTCGAATTCGACCATTCCCCCCAAATCTAGTCCATTAATGCTCCCTTGGTGGCAGATTTTTCCAAATCTAGCCCATAAAGTTTGCCTTAAATGCCTGCCGCCCACTCCATTTGGTCTCAAACCAAGCATCACATCATGAATAGTGATTGCAATGGTCACTTCCCATCCGACCCACATGGCAGCACAGCCACCCTTGTGTTGTCGTGGACCCTGTGACACTTTACTCCTGCACGCAGTCCTAACATTGCACAACTCCCAGGCAGAGTAGTTTATAGTCCTGTGTCTCCTTTCAATTACCTGGAGCGCTAAGACTATGCTTCTTGTGGCTAGTTAGCTGGCAGAACCACTTGCATACAGCTTCAACCAACTACCATTTACTTTTCTTGGAAAGAGTTTGCCTTTTAACTTCATCAACTGCACTGCGCCACCATTTGTGGTTTCCTTAATAACATATGGTCCCATCCACTACATTAAACCGATAAACTCTTGGTGGTAGTCCATAGGTTTGTCAATGTAATCACACTCATCCTATTCTATTGGTATGGTCTTTCGATCAAGAGATTCCTTCTTTATTCCTTCCTTAAGCTTCTTGACTTTTGCTTCTGTCATGGAGCTTTTCTCGCTCAACCGAGCTCTTTCATTCATGAGTGCTTGGAGCCTAAGGTCACCCTACTGAATCTCTTCATCAAGTCCCAAGAATTTTTCTTCGAGTTCTTCCAACTGCATGATCCCTTCTTCTAAGGCTCCATGATCCATCATATCCATGGATGCTACTATGCATGGACTAGGCATGATATACTCCATCGGCATTACAACATTCGCTCCATAGGCCAGCCTAGAAGGTGTCTGTCCCATCAGTTTTTTGCATGTTGTCCTATAATCCCATAAAACTTCTCGTACACGTAGGTCCCAATCACTTCGTTACGCACTACATACCTTGTTCAGTGCTTCACACACCTCTTTAAGTGCTTCCGCCTGGATAACCTTCTACACGATTGTTCTCTCCACATTGTGTCATTCCAACTTGAGGAGCCATTGGCGCATTTCCCCCCCCCCCCCCAACACATGCTTATTGACCATATCTCCCAATGCGAAGTTCATGTGCATTTGTGCAGGTTGTTTTCATATGTCTGTACTCACCTGGATAGATAAGCGTGCACACCATCTCATCCATTGTATTTATCGACCAATCACACTCTAGGCTTTCCAAAGTATGTGCACATAATTATCTTGAATTCGGGCCAACCTTCAAAGCTCCCTTTGTGTGTACACCACCACCTCGTGGGCATAGTGCACAGTACCCAATTCAAAGCCTGGAACCATTGCTTTTTAGACACCTCCCTTTCAAACTTATCTAGGAAAGTATCTACCTCGCTTAACCCAACATAAGTAGGCAGATCCCTCACTTTTGTCAATATGTAGCACAATGATCTTGCCATCATATTATAGTTTTGTGTGGTTACCTCATGTAGCCAGTTCTACCATCGTTCTATTTCCTCATTAGAATCTGACATACAGGAGCTTTCGCGCTCCCATGAGATCCGTCCATCTGCGGTGGGATTTACCCATTCTTGCTGTCACGTGGTTATTTTGTAGATGCAATCCAAATCATTGTCACTTTCATAGTTGTGCACCGTCTCTATATAGCGCGATCCTTCCGTAGGGTCCAAAGGTATAACTACATGCAGAGACTTCTTTTCAAAAATCATCTTCCACTTCTTCAGATTAATCACCTCGTTCATGTCAGTGGCCCAATCAATTCCTAAGAGCGTAGGGTAGGGATTGCTGTCATCAAAAATATCTATTACTTCAATGTCTGCTAGCACGCTCGCTCCCTCAATATCAACAATGATTCCCTGCAATCGTCCCATAGGTATCATCTTCTGCTGGTTTGCCATTTGCAGCTGAATAGGAGACCATTGCAACATAGGCCTCCCCATGCACTCCCATGTCTACTTCAGCAGAATGTTTGCATCTGATCCTAAGTCCAAAATTACTTGGTCCATCTCATATTCTCCAATCTATGCAGCTAACCTCGTTTCTCTTCCCATCCTCGTCATATGCTTTCCAATCTTCGGGACTACGCACGGCTCCCCTGGCGCGGTCCCAGCACATCTATTAATGAGTTCCTGTAGTCCCTTTACATCCTTACTGTCGTGCAGTAGCTTCATGCATGTTTCCAGTAATGTCATAAGCATAGATGGGTCCATTTCTAGCTCTAATCTAGCTTTGCTTCCTGAAGTGGAGGCATCAACGAATCTCTTCTTAGCTTTCATGAAGGTTTCCTTAGCGCGCTCCAAATCAAACTCTACTTCTTTCGTCAGAGCCTTGTGAACCCAAGTACTATCTTCGGGTTGTTTACCTTTATAATCTCCCATCGTGATTCCACTTCGGAGCACAATTTTCACATTTGGAGCTTCCTTGCGTGGCTCAAACCTCATCATCTATAGTGTCTAAGTCAGGGGAGGTGGTAGCACTACCTTGTCATGTATCCTAGCTATCATTGTAGGACAATCTTCCGTCTCATGATCAAACAAGGTACAATACAGACATGATGGATGCATTGGGTTCATACAATCATGGGCATAATGTCCTGGCCCTCCGCAATTGCAGCATATTAGTTGTCTGCGACCTCATCTAGGTCCTCCTCCACCTCGGCCTCGTCCGCGCCCCTAAAATCCGGTTCGTGCTACTCCTGCATTCAGTTTTAGGGGCCGCAATTTGGCCTGAACTCTATAGGTGGGAGTTCTATCCATAATTAACTCATAGCTTCTATAAGTGCGCTCATTGTGTCCCACTAATCTACAAAAGTTATAGAACAATTGCTGCGAATTTTGAGTATACTTCTATAACAAATGGAAATTGTCTGTAGCGTGTTTCCCTCCTATATGACAAATCACACACCACAAAGCAGGTGCCGCACTAGGTCTTGCTTGAACTTCTAGCCTTAACGGCATCAGTCCTCCTCCCATGAGGTAATTTGTGAACTCCAGGCATTAGTCCTTATCATGACCCTGACCCTTGCATTTGACGCACCATACATCTTTGTGCACTTCCAGGCGAGTTGTCTTGTCCTGTTTTAGACTCTGCATCTCAAGGCATAAGTTTGTCAACTGCTTGTGGATCTGCTGAAATGCCATGTTAGGATCCTGCATTAGGGTCTCATGCAGCTTCATCACAATTTCTAAGGCCTCTTCCTGAGTCGTTAACTTCTGTTGTGACAACATGCTCCTTAAATGTGGTGTTAACAATGCTACAAACCATTCCCGATGTTGTCCATCCGTCAAATTCATATTAGCTTCATGAATCGTACACTTCAACCTTTGATCCAACTCCCAAGGAGTTTCACCTAGTAGCATCATGATTTATTTGAACCCAATGATTGATTGTGCTTCAGACTTCAACCTGCTAAATTCCCTATTTAGCACTACTTGGATATCTGCGATTCCCGCGTCCAAGTCAGTGCGTGGTCCTGTAGGGCACTGACCAGTGTCACTTTCTTTATATTTTCATCTGTAACTCCCTATGCTTCCCATACGGCTCTTATCATGAACCAAAACTAGTCTGAATTCTCATGTCCTACTCCCTTGAACACAAGAAAATTTGTTATGCTTGCCATATTGACTTGCGGTGCTGGCAGAGGTGGTATGGGTGAAGATGGAGGTGATGGTGGTGAAGCTGGCGACGGTGTGGGTGGGGGTGGTATGTGCGGAATCCTTTGCCTTATCAAATGGATCGCACTTCACGGAGAGACCTTCGCGATCTCTTCCTCATCCCCTCGCGGAGGTGAAATCAAAGGGCTATTCTCTAGTCCCTTACTTCCTTCGTTTCTGTAGTTTTTTCTGCTTCACGTAGCTCCGAACATCAAGGTAATTACATAACCCTTTTTTCACACAACAACATTTTAATCGAAGTATTCAGAGACTTTACATACTTATCTTGCGGTCCTTTGAGAAAGTGTCACTCTGCCTCACTATAGATGACTGAAGTATCTACCATGAATTCAATAATGAATCCTCCAATAATCCGATCAGATGACTGAAGTATCTACCACGAATTCAATAATGAATCCTCCTATAATCCGATCAATCCAGTGATCAACAACACATGTGATATTATCCTCTGATGCTTCCAGCATGCACACCAACTTTGGGGTCCACACAATAGGACCGTCGAGCTTCCACCTTCCTTGGTTATCTGCTAGCTTCGCGATCTACTCATACAGTTCAATAGGTAAAGATGCGAAAAAGGTCTCATGGATTTCTGTGTACAGGTAGCAATCTAAACACTCTTCTTTTGTCAGTCACAGATTCCTATTCTCCTGCACCGCAAACTCGTGAATCCTCCTATCCAACCAACCTTCAATTTCCTTCTTAGTTGGATACCAATGATATGACATCATACATCTCTATGCAGATTCCGGTCCTAGCAATGGAACCATTTGTTGGCTTGAGGGGGGCAGACCCAAGTTAGAATTTAATTAGCCAAGAAAATCCCTACACTACTGGCCCTTTCAACAACAGCCTATGGAGTGCAGTCTGAGGTCTCATCCGAAGCAGTATGGGGGGATGCTGGAACCAGGTTTCCGAATCCTTGAGATGTCTGAGGGGTCGATTTAGTCCAACTGTGAATGGCTTTGCGTAGGTCACTTCACACACTTCACTAACCTATGAGGCCTTCGCAATCTATTATAATCACGTTCGCGCAACCCTAACCAGGGGTTGAGGAGCTTTGCACTGCTAAGGTAGAGATCTTCACTATTTCCCCAAGTTATACCACAGATCTTACTTATCTTCTTATAATTGTTAGTTAACTTCGCGTAAACAGATATTTTATCTTATATTTACTTAATCAACACAATCATATATGTTCGCGCATTATATAAACAACAGAAATGTAATTTATACCAATACATTCGATGCAGAAAACAGTAAATAAATACATAGGAATGGTATAAAACTTCTCTTTATTAATTCTTCAATCCATTATAGACTCAACCTGCCCTGTGCACTTAGTAGCTCTGTTGTGGACTACTAGGCCTCTGCACACTCAGTTGTAGAGCCTTCCCCTACTCTACGACCCAATGACTTGAATCTACACTTAGATAAGACTCAATTATTCATCCTTCCATTCATGAATCTACTTTTCTTGATTTACAACTTATAACCTTGCTCTATTTATACAATCCCATGGTCTGCGGACCATGGGTAGATCTCTAAAGCCGACATTACATTACAAGAATGAGGACGGACAAATTTATGACTCCTTTACAAGTCTGTGCCCCGTGCCCACAAAACGCAAAGTCTTTACATCGAATTTAGTCAAAATCTGGGCTTTAAGCCCCAAAACTTCCCTTGGGGGTTCTCGCGCCCAACATAAGGAAAAATGGTAGTTTGGCACATTTATTTACGAAAAATAATGGAAATTAGGAGAAAAGGGAGGTGAAAGGTCACACATTGCATGTGAGGAGGAAAATGAAGGAAAATAATGGAAAATGAAGAAAATAGAAGCCTCATTAATAAAAAGGCTTCTGAGGATCAATTCACAGACTTTGGTTAGCTTAGTTTTGGATCTCTCTCTCTTCTCTCTCTATCATACCTTGGACACTTAGATTTTCTTGGATCACTCTTGGAGGAGTGTGGCATACTTGGAGTTATGAAAAATAATGGAAATTAGGAGAAAAGGGAGGTGAAAGGTCACACATTGCATGTGAGGAGGAAAATGAAGGAAAATAATGGAAAATGAAGAAAATAGAAGCCTCATTAATAAAAAGGCTTCTGAGGTTTAATTCACAGACTTTGGTCAGTTTAGTTTTGGATCTCTCTCTATTCTCTCTCTATCATACCTTGGACACTTAAATTTTCTTGGATCACTCTTGGAGGAGTGTAGCATACTTGGAGTTTTAGAGCAAGAAGACAAGGAAGATAACGAAAGTGCAAGAGGACATGAGGATTAACAACTACAATGGTTTTTTCTTACAGGTACTGAGTTGCATGTATGTTTTCCTCACTAGTTTTGGCATGCATGGAATATGCATGTGTTTTATTGGTCATGATTTGTCATTAGCATGGATGATTTCCTAGATTGACATTGGATTTGCCTAGCCTTTCCATTTCCTAGATAGGCATGGTGTTGTGGGTTCATTTCTTTGTTTTATGATTGGTTCTCATGTTTCCTTTAACTTGGTTTGAGTTACTAGTTCCTAGATCCTTGGTTGGAGAAACACTCTAGAGCCTTGTAACATCTTAGGTTCAATTACTAGTCCTGGAGCCTTGTTTGAAAAAACGTGTTGGAGCCTTGGTGGTTTGAGTTACTAGCCTTGGAGCCTTGGTTGGACAAACGCTCTAGAGTGTTGTATCAGTTGTGGGTTGAGTTACTAGTCTTGGAGCATTGGTTGGAACAAACGCTATGGAGCGCTATAAGGCTTAGGTCAAGACCAAACTTGCAATGGTTTGTGATGTCAAACCATGAGGTGGAATCACTATTTTATGGGTTGAGGTAGTTTGGCGTCTGGAATCCCTGGATGGTTTTGATTGATGTATTTTATGAGATCCAACATTCACGCTTGGAATATGGAATGAGGGTGACTGGCTGAAGAGAGACTTGGCTCAGCCATGTCTACATTCAGGTGGTTCATGGTAGTCCCGAACCTGGTTGGACTTTGCATCATTAATATGAGGTAATTTCTCCTTGTTATTTCATGAGTATTCTATTGGTTTATATGTGGATTATATGGCTATTGTTTCCTTGGTATTTTTTTTTTTTATTATGCGAGTTATGAGCATGTATTATGACAGTGGCGATGTATGGATCTCATCATGTTTTTACTTGTAAATGAAGGAACAATATACCTATGGCCTAATAAATGAAATGGCAACTAATATTCCGAGGCATCAATGATTCTTTGTGATTCTCAGATAAGCATGAGACCCTTATGGTTAGATTTGTGGTTTAAACCTATAGATTACATAATTGTGACATGTTTGAAGAAATGCCTATCATGGCTAGTAGGGATCCATTCAATTCCTTATTCAAGTAATTGCATTGGCATCATTATTCTGTTGTTATCTTTGAGTTCTAAAAGTGTTATTGAGTTCTGAGTACTTACCTAGGCTTTAGGCCTGAAAAAGTGGCACAAATCTCAGAGTTGCAAACACAGATCTGAGGAAAAAATTCCCTAGACGCATGCATACCCATGTTGTGGGAGCTTCTAGGGCCTCCTGAACGCATGCATGTCCATATGAAGGGAGAATTTGAGGGTTTAATGGTGTAAAAACTCAGTGGGGCCTAGGGGCTAGTTACGTGAGTGATTGGGATGGCTCTGAGAGTTATGTTACTGATATGGAAGGTTTGTATGGTGTGTTTCTGTCGATTCAACTTCCTTAAATTACACATAGGGAGTCGAATCATATCATAGTAACTTCTCATCACATATTTCCCGGTTGGTTGGTTACTTGGGTAGATGTGGGAGGAGGGTGTTACAACTCCATACCTAGATAAGATGAGAAGATGTGAGCTCCCAAAACTAAATCCAACCCCCATGTGCTAATGACCTTGATGGATTTTTGGTTAAAACGCAAAGCCAATCCACCTAATCTATCTTTGGCATCGGATGCCACAAACTACCATCCTAGGAGGAGGGTTTCTAGAAATCAAACAATCACATCTAGAGGAGGAATGTAAAACATATCAGAGATAAATATTTGTTCTAGAGGATATTTGAGAGGTATTTTAGGGAAAAGTACCTATATGAGATGTATTATTACAAAAAATCCAAAGAATTTTATGAGCAGAAGTTGGGGTAGTTTTCATCTAATGAATATACAACCAAAATTTTCAAGTTGCTGAGGTGCATGCCTTACATCAAGGATGAAAAGGTGAAGATTCAAATGTATCTTAGTGGGATGACATAGGAATTCAAGGAAAAAATAGAATTCAATGAGCCTAAAACCTTAGAAAATGGCTTCTGGAAGATGAAGCATTACTATGAAAATCCAAGCATGAGACTGAGTTTTGCACTGATTGAAAAGGAAAAGGGAAGTCTAGCTTAAAGGAAAGGGGCATAAAGTTGCAAGAAAATAACCTGGGGGAAAGAATGAAAAATTTTCCTCTACTAATAGGGGAAAATTTCAGCAGAGGTCTACTACTGCTAGTAGAGACTGGTTCTCTAAGCCTATAGGAGAGGAAACCAAGAGTTTTGGAGGAAATCCTATGAAGCATTGGACTTGTGGAGAAAACCACAAGAAGAGATACTATCCTTAGCGATAGAAGAATGGACCAATATTGTACAATGTGTAGGAAGCAGAGATAGTAAATGATGTGGCTCAGAGCATACCATGCATCTATGTAGCATTGGACAATAGAAAGGAAAATTGCCAAGCATTAGTGATTGAAATGGAAGGTATGTTCAATAACCAATCTGTTTCAATTTTGATTGACCATGGCTCAAATTTCAATTACATAAGTCCAAAAGTTGTTGAGAAGTGTGTGTTGCAAATCAAAACACATGAAATATCTTGGTTAGTTTAGTTAGCCACCTGAACTAAGAAATGAGTTGAACAAGTGGTGAAGTCATGTCCAGTGATAATGGACATCATGCTCACATTAGCTTATTTGAGCTTGCTATTGTTAGGTTCATATGGTGTACTAATCGACATGGATTGGTTAGAAAGGAATAAGACCAAAGTTAATTAATTCAGTAAGTCAATTGAATGTCTTAGCAACATAGGGGAAAAGGTGAATTTGTAAGGGAAACTAAAACCTATGATGTTTAGGTGAATAATTGTGCTACAGATGATGAGGTGTAGTAGGAATGGTTGTGAATTGTATTTTGTTTGAGTGATGAACGAATTAGGGGTCGATAAAAATGGAATGGAAGAACACCCAATAATACAATAATTTAGCAATGTGTTTCCCAATGAGATCTCAGGACTATCTCCAAGGAGGGAAATTGAATTTTCATTTGAACTACAATCAAGATCATTGCCAACATCCAAATCCCCATACCAATGAGTACAGTAGAGCTGGTAGAGTTGAAATTATAGTTAAAAGAAATGTTGGGCAAAAGATATATCAAACCCAACATTTCACCCTAAAGAGTACATGTATTATTTATGAAGAAGAAGGATGGCACATTGAGGTTGTCTATTGATTACAGAGAACTCAATAAAGCCACAATCAAGAACATATATCATTTTATGAGGATTGATGATCTATTTGACCAGATGATAGGAGTTGCAGTCTTTTCAAAGATCAATTTGAGATCTTGGCAACATCATGCACACATAAAATATGAATACATTCATAAACCATCGTTTAGAAATAGGTATGGGCACTATGAATTTGTAGTTGTGCCATTTGGGTTACAAACACCCAACAACATTCATATGTTTCATGGAAAATTATTTAAGTCCATATTTGGACAAGTTTGTCCTAGGTTTTTTTATGACATCTTAGTCTATTCAAAAACCAAGGAAGAGCCTGAAGAGAATTTAGAAACATTATTGTGATTGTTGAGAGAGCACAAACACTATGCAAAACTTGGTAAATGTGAATTCTTCTAGTCATAGATTTAGTATTTCGGACACATTATCTCTAAGGAAGGAGTAACTATAGATATAGAGAAGCTTGAAGCTATTATGGAATCTCCTACTCTTCAAAACATCATAGAATTAAGATCCTTCATGGGTTTGGAAAGATACTATCATAGGTTCATTTAGGACCTCTCAAAGATTGGGCACCCAATCACATTACTGCAAAGAAAAGGAATCAAATTCCAATCGACACTAGAATGTGAAGCTAGCTTTGAGCAATTGAAATATTGGCTCACACATGCACCAATATTGAGGATAGTAGATTGTTGTAGCAGCTACAACCATCCTCTAAAATTTTTCCTTTGCTTCATTTTGGAGCCTCCCTCCAAAAATCTTAGTAGGTTGTCTTGCACTGCTCAGGTACTTGTGCTTTCATTTGAATTGATCTTTTTCTTTACAACTTGTGTTTGCCTACATGCTTTTTTTTCTAACCACAAGTTGACCCCCTGTGACTTGGTTGCATCTGGATCTTGCATAGCCTTGGCAAACTATGCAGTCCTAGAGGGAAGCCAACCTTGCTCTCAGGAATTGCATAGAGCAGCCTAGCAGTGAACCTTGCTCTCAAGAATTGTGGAGATCAGCCTAGAAGTGAGCTTTGGCTCCAGAAATGCACAGACCCAACTGAAAACTTATCCTTAGTTTGGAAATTGTGCAGAGCATGAGGTAGCCAGATCCACTCAGCCCAGGAATTGCATAGAAGCATTCCCTCAGTTGGTGTCTGATGCATGTACCAGCAAGTTGTCTAATTCCCTCCAGAACTACAAAATTTCTCCATGCATGCATGAAAGCTCTTCCCAAAAACGGAAAAAAGAAAAAAAATAAAAAGGCATACCTAAAAAATAGGGATCTATTTTTAGCATTGGGAGTTAAAATTGAGTTAATTTTAGAAAATTACCACCACTTGTCACTTTTTCCTAGATTTTTGGCATGCATGTCATAAACCCTAAATCGATCAAATCTATTTAATGGGCACCACCATAGCTCATTTTCACATTTGATCTTGGAGCTCTAACATTCCTGAGGCATCTAGAAATCTTCAGCACAATCAGCACAACTTTTCTGGGTAAGCTTTTTCTTTTCAAGTCTTTTGCTACTTTTTCTATCGCTTTTGTTTCCCTGGATTGTGTGAGTGTTGTTTTGTATGTTTTATTGAACGAGCACTGGTGTTTTATTTTTTTTTTAACTTGTAGGGATGTTGTTTCAATTTTTGCATTGTCTTTCTTGAGTGTCGCATGCATGACCCCGTTTTGGCACTAACGATCATCATTGTGGAGACTCTCCCCGCCAGCTTCATTGTTCATCCATTTTACTGATTTATGCACTTGCTTTGATTACATGTATGATCATTCACTCATATCTACACCATCCTTTGCTCATGCATTCAAATCTACTCATTTTCAAGTTTCCCTTGGGTAGATCTGGGCTACCTTGGCTCAAACCTAGCTCTTCTCAGCATGCACTACACATTTCTGGAACTCCAGGCTCTACCTTGGCTCTAAGAACTATGTAGAGGCTATCAGTCACTAGCTCCAGCTACGCTCTACGTAGTTCCAGGAGTTAGTCGCGAGTTTTTCCCACTGGGATTGCATAATGCATAGTCTCAACCAACATCAAGCCAGAATAAACTATGCATTATGTAGTTCCAGTCCATAGCAAGCCATAATGGATTGCACTCTATGAAGTTCCATTCAGCAGTACCTTTCAATGGTAGCTAGGACTATGCAATGCGAACATCCAGCTAACAGTCCCTCACCTCTGAGAGTCACAACTGCGCAACCTTGCCAAGAAGTTTCCTAGTTTGTTGCATGATCGATTGATCCAGATTTAAACAGGAATGCAACAAATTATAGATATAACCATAAATACAGAGATTCATTAGAAATATCACTTCATTTCATTAATATGAAATACTGAAATATGCTTACAAATAGAATGGAAATAAGACTAGCTCGAGTGATAGTAGCTTATCTCTGAGATGGTATGTGGTGGCTACATGCCTCTGAATTGAGTTACAATGAGGCTCAAGGGCCTTTTTATTATTGAACAATAAGAGAAAACCTAAACAACCAAAACCCTAACCCGAAGAGATGTAACACCAAGAGTTTATGGGCCCCGTTGGGGTTAGTTGGGCAGCCAACTTCCCAGGGTCATAACTTGGTCATATTATCTTTGTTTTATGCATATGATACCTCGTTGGAAAGATATCTCTGAGGAATACAGCTACTGATGCATTTTCCATAGCAATTGGTGGAAAAACAAATGTCGTTTAGGGCCTCAAAACAACCCTGGAAGTTCAGGACCCAAAAAATTACCAAAAATAGTAAATCGTGTTACAATTAAGGAAACTGAAAAACTGAAAGAGAAAATGGTGGGGGTACAAGTGGGGTAGGTGGGTGGCCACCAACATCCACCTAGATCATTCCTCCCCCCTTAGGTAGCAATGGTTCTATTATGTTGAGTGCCTCCATGAGATGGGGAAAATTCTGTTGAACTTGGTCCCTAATGAGATGTTCTGCAATCTCTGATGTGTCCAGTAATGGTGGGAAGCATGGTTGAGGGCAGTCCACATTGAACACTAAGTACAAACCAAGGAATGGGGAAATGTTGTGCTCCAAAGAATATTTTCCCACAACCTTGATAATGGTGTAAGGACCATATCGGAGTGGTCTGAGCTTCCGATGAGCTCTTGTAAGGCGTTCTTTCTACAAATGCAACCAGACTTTGTCACCCACCTAAAAATTATGTGGCACCCAATGTTGATCATGTCGCTACTTTTGCTTGGCATTTTCCACAATGGCATGGTGATATGTCGGCCCATTTTGTAGAGGTGCTTCGGGAGTCAAATTGAACGAATGCTTAACCTAACAATGCAATGGTACGCCTATGGGTGAGGAGAAGATGTCCCTGTATTCTTTCGTGACCGTATCCACCTACTTCTGCTGCATGGAGGAACCCTTCCCAAGTGCCATGGATGTGCCTATGATCTTCCCCTTACTTTGAGAGTGAACCAGAAAGAAAATCAATTTCCTAGTCTGGGAAATGATCTTACTACATTTCTTAGCAGAGATCGAAGAGGTGGGGGTAGGTTGGGCTACCTCTGGTATCATGTATAATGTATTACCCAAATAAATAATCAAAAAGCGAGGTCTAGACTCATATACAACATGTCACTTCCATAAGCATGGTTGTCCTAATAATACATCACAAACGTCGAGAGGAGAAACATCACACAATGCCTCATCTATGAAGAGCTTGATGTTGTAGGGAAGGGAACATTGTTGGCTAACTTAGAGGTCTCATCCTTGGTGAAGCCACTTGATGTTGTATAGTTGTGGGTGTGGTATGGTCACTAGGCCCAGCTGATTCACAACCTCTACTGAAATGAAGTTATTTTGGCTGCCATTGTTGACAATGGATTGTTGTGGCAAACCCTTCACCCACATTTGTGAGTAGAAAAGACACTCACCCTCCTCTGGATCTTCGAGCTCATTCTTCTAGATATTGGCGGTGGCAACAGTGGCATTGGGTTCTACATCAATAATCTGCTTCCCTTTGTCATTCCTCTTGTCGGGTTTTGACTTAGGGTTAGAACATGCATCTGATTCTGAAGCCTCCTACTCGGCCACCAACCACTTCTTGGTCCGACACTCACTTGTGTTGTGAGTGGGGCTCTTATGAATCTCACACCACTTTCCTATATCCTTTGACTTCATGGTGGTGTTCATTTCTTGTAGCTTCAACAGGTTGTCTTGGGTCACCGCACCTTAGCTTCGTCCTTTGTTCTTTGGATTCGCAGATCCAAAGTCTTGCTTCTTTTTTTTAATTTCTGCTCGATCTTGACAGCGTATTAGTATGTCGTGCCAAGAAAGGAGATGTCCAAGGACTCCATCTCATCATGGATGTACCTATGTAGGCAGCTGCAGTATTTGAGTATAAAATGCCGCTCAGAATCCTTGATACCAAACTTTGTGTGAAGGGTATGAAAAATATTGGTAAACTTTGTCACGCCTTAGTCCCTTCCTTGCCGTAGCGTGGTCCACTTTATGTATTTATCCTCATAGCTTTCGACAAGGTAGTACTACTCCTTGATGGCATCCCAGAATGAATTCCAAGTGGGTGTGGCTAAAAATATTGAAGTCATACTTTCATCCTTCTGCTCGCAGTAGGTTTCCCAACAATCCTTGACG
Organism: Pinus taeda; assembly: GCA_000404065.3. Taxonomy (NCBI): domain Eukaryota; kingdom Viridiplantae; phylum Streptophyta; class Pinopsida; order Pinales; family Pinaceae; genus Pinus; species Pinus taeda. The sequence goes on from APFE031040453.1 coordinate 94,180, forward strand.
TGGGGGCGACTTTGAGAAGTGCAAAAGTGATCTTTTCATGGCTCAAAAAATCATGAATAGAAAAATATCCTTCTAGCTGATTTAACCATTTATCTATGACATCCACATCTATTTGACCCTCAAATATGGGAATGTAAAAATCAACTTGTACCTTAAAGGGTGTGGTGCTTCCAGAGTAGCTGTTGGAAGTAGATCTGTCACCCCTGGGTAGTCGTTGAAGGATCTGGGCAAAGTTGTCCGTCATCGCATTCCTTTGTTGGTCAAGGGCTTCTTCGAGCAATATTTTGATAGGATCTCCTTCCCCCTCATATTTCTTTTCATCCATCATGGGAGGCCATCAGGATTTGTGAGGTTGGTCTTGTGAAGGTTCGACCAATTCAAGCCCTAACTCCTTATATCCCGACCTTGTTGGGGACATGCAAAAAAAACTAAGAAATAGCAGACCTCTCTAATACCACTGATCTGGATTTAAATATGAATGCAACAAACTAGAGATATAACCATAAATACTAATATGTATCAAAAATAACACTTCATTTCATTAATATCAAATACTAAAATATGCTTACAAACAGAATGGAAATAAGACTAGCTTGGGTAATGGTAGATTATCTATGAGAAGAGATGTGGTGGCTACATGCCTCTAAACTGAGTTACAATGAGGCTCAAGGGCCTTTTTATTATTGAAAAATAAGAGAAAACCCTAAACTACAAAAACCCTAACTCGAGGAGATGTAACACCAAGAGTTTATGGGTCTCGTTGGGGTTAGTTGGGCATCCAACTTCCCGGGGTTGTAACTTGGTCATATTATCTTCGTTTGATGGGTATGATACCTAATTAGAAATATCTCTCTAAGAACTATAGTTTTTGATGTGCAAACAAAAGAAATCACTGAAAAATACATGGTTTAGGGCCTCAAAATGGATCTGGAAGTTCAGGACTCGAAAAATTGCCAAAAATAGTAAATCATGCTACAATTAATGAAACTGAAAAACTGAAAGAGACAATGGTGGGGGTCTAAGTGGGATATGCGGGTGGCCACCAACATCCACATGGATCATCGATACTTGAAGTGCTTTTTGTTTTTAAGCTAACATTTGTTTGTCATGAGTGTCTTCTCTATCTCGAGGTACATCAGTTGTTGAGCAACTTCTCAACGGTACTAGCAGCATGGTTTCTAAGATAGTTGGATCAAAGGATACTTTAGAGAGTAGCACTAGAGATGTGGTTGAACATGTGCCAATGGCATTTCCTATCTATGCAGACACACAGTTGTTCATATAGAAGGACATGAAAATTACATGGCAAGAAATAAAGGACACACTTGTAGGTAGTTTCATGGAAGATCTAGAAGATCGACAAGTCTATGTCAACATTCATAAGTCAATCTTGTACAGGCTTGCATGCAGGTATCCCACCTACCTATATACAGATATAATTCATTGGATTATCTCACATACCAATCCTGTGATGATGACACTGAGCAGTACTAGTGGAACACAGCTTGCCACCTTCAAGGCGGAAAACTACCATCAAATGTATCACTTGCCACAGCCAGTGAACTACATGGATGCACTGCTCTACACTCCCAACAAAAATGTGAACACTAGAGACATCATGAAGTGTTGGGTAAAAGAGCCATCGAAGTTCAGAACAACACCCAGCTAGGTCTACAAGACGAAGTCACTCAAGAAGGCCAAACAACTCTCAGTCATCTTTGCATGTCGCTAGTATGGTCAAGAGAGCATGGAGACCTTTCCACAAAGTTGGGTAGTTATGTTGGATTAGTTGGCAGTGAAGGAAGTTCATTCAACTGGTCGGACATGCTGGCTCTTCATCTAAAAGTGCACGTGTCTAACGCCTAGAGTTCGCCTAAGGATGAGCAAGAAAGATTCTTTACATCCACGTACCTGCTTGATGCAATTTGTGCCCAGTAGAAATTCCATAGCATGGGTTTGACATGGACACCATCAAAGGATGTTGTGAACATCTATTTCAAGTTTCTCTCTGAGTGCAGCTACCGAGAAAGCATGGTGAGGTTGTTTGACCACTTCATCGCCCCGCTGTATAGGATGATATTCGAATAGGATCCACCTTGCATGTCCCAAGAAGAGAGAGGTTTCATATCTCACCTCCACAAGCTTATCAAAAGGAATACATGGGAGGAAGAAGGCACCATGGCCTACTCTTCCTTTGTGGATTGGGTTGTACAAGATCTATACCTTGAAGGATGCGGATGCCTAGGTCGAGGACTTGAAGGAGTTTGGGTTCAGCACCAAGAGTTTCAATCCATATGATCTCCAATCCATATGCAAGAACCATTGTGTGAATGCGTATTACCCATGGATCCACGGGGCATGTCATTAGCTAGAGGAAGATCCTTGGAGGTATTGCTACAACTCCTATAGGCTCAATGAACTGGTCAACATGGTTGTAAAATGGAAAGTAGCACTACAAGAAACACCACCATAGGCAACAACAACAACAATGAGCAATAAACTGGTGCAAGACAAAGGAAATAGGAAGATTACCATGACCACAGAGACTAAGAAAAGCTACAAGTTCAGAGAAGATCCTCTTATTGAGAAGGTAGCTTTGGAGATAGAGGTGAAAAGGCGACAACGTAAAAGGAGAGTAGAATGGAGAAATTGAGATAAGAAAAGGTTGGAGGATGCTGAGAGGAAGTTGTAGGAGACGAAATAGAACCTAAAAGAAGAGAAAGAGCTCAGGAGGAGATAAAGGGAAGAAAAGAAAAAATAGGAACATGAAGAAATACAAGGCACACTGACAGAGAAAACTGCACCTATACAGGTTGAGAAAATAGAGTAGCCAGTAGATGAGGAAGAGGGTGAGAAGGTGCAGGTTTAGGAATTTTCTCAGTAGGTTGAGCAGATGGTTGAGGACATAGACATGGAGACAGAACAAGATCCACAGGATCAAGACAATGATCTCATGTCGAGAGCATCCAAGGTCGCACCATAGTCTTCGCCACCTCCAGAATCACAACTGGTCCCGAGCGAGCACAGAGAAGTTGTTCTCCTTGATGATGATCTAGAGATGGATGTGTATAATCTTTCATTCAACAAGTCACAGTAGAGGATTGTACAGGCACGAAGAAAGAAACTCCTGGATGATCACACATCACCTGTGCACATAGAGGAAAGGGTGATTGTATCAGATGTTAGAAGACATCCAACTTCCATATAGGAGGCTTTGTTGGCTTATGTAGAAGCCATGAGTTCAACGATCAAGTTCTTGATAGCATAGAATGATTAGATGGTGAAGGACTTGCAAGAGGCTAGGTAGATAACGGAGTAGTATACATGATCCACTATGGAATAAATGAAGAAAGCAATACTTGCGGAGATATCGACTTTAGAGACCACCATGTGGATGTTGTATGGTAGATTTGTCACCATGAAAAAGGTGGTTGTCCATCTATACGGTTTTAGCAATAGTTCACAAAGACAGTCCAAACTCTCAAGGACATCCATGCTACTATTGCGCATGTACAGGAATGGACAATGAGGTACAAGCGGGCCCCTGTTTACTTGCACAAGATGATGAATCGGCATGTAGAGCTAGATGAAGAATGGTTTCAGATGTTGATCCAGAACTATGAGAATCTCCCTCCGCTCATCATCAACATGTTGAAGCCCCGAAAATCGGGTCGACAACAAGGGGGATACCCACCCGGTCTGGACCTTGGTTGGCAGCTCCTTATCCGTTTGGTATAGCTGGTTCGACTGGGGATAATGGGACCAGTTTCCCAATCTAAGGGTGTATGTGTGTGTGTGCAGAGTTGGATGTTGCTGATCTAAGAATACTTACAGCTAATTTAATTCAAACCTTTAAACTAACTCTATGCTATTGTAATCTAATGAGAAACAACACATCTAATCTACGCTAACCCGGGGTGTATTTCCTCTATTATGCGATCTAAAGAGATTTCAAACAATAACTGGTAATAAAGATCATTCAGCTATTATAAGAATAGAAATCAATTAAGATAAACCACTTTGCATAAGAAGTTAGGCAAAACAATTGTGAACAACATATC
>APFE031040457.1:0-60586 GCA_000404065.3 Pinus taeda
ACTCCATTACCAATTCCTTCTCACCCTTGGGAAAGTGTTTCCATGGATTTTGTTGGAGGACTGCCTAAATCTAGGAAAGGTCATGATTATCTATATGTTGTTGTGGATAGGTTCAACAAAATGTGTATTTTGATACCTTGTAAGAAACATATTACAGCTGAACAAACTACAAAACTGTTCTTTGAACATGTATGGGTTCATTTTGGACTACCCACTTCCATTGTATCTGATCAAGACACTTGATTCGTGGGGAAGTTTTAATCGAGTATGTGGGAACTGATGGACACCAAACAAAGAAGAGCACAACTTCTCATCCACAAACTGATGCCCGGACAGAAGTAGTTAACAAGACAGTGATCCAGTTACTCAAAGGATATTGCAGCAAATATCCTAAGCTTTGGGATGAACATTTTTGTTATGTGCAGCATGCTTACAACAAAGAAAAACATTCTTCTACAGAAAGATCTCCTTTTGAGACCTGTTATGGTTTCACACCAAGGTCTCCTTTGGATTTTGTCTTTGGTAAAGATACCACAGTTGATGGACATAGTGATATGGACAAGGCAACTAGGTTCATCGAACAAATCCAAGAGATCCACCAGGCAGTATAGGAATAGTTGGAAAAGAGCGAAGCCAAATACAAGGCAAGGCATGAGAGCATAGTGTCCAAGTTGGTGACCAAGTCTGGCTGTACATCAACAAGGACATGATGAAAGGTGAAGGTAAAAAGCTAAATCCTATCAGTTATGGACCTTCCAAAATACTTGAGAAGATTGATGAAAATGCGTTTCGCCTTGATCTACCAGCTTACATGCACATCTACTCAGTCGTGAATGCAGACTACTTGAGATTGTTTGAACCCTCACTAATTGAGGAACCCGAAGAGCAGAGTCAATTTCCTTCTATTGATGACCTGCTACCTGAATACCTTAATGAATTGCAGGAGGACACGGTTCTGGACAAGAAGGTGAGGACGACGCGCAAAGGAGATGTTGCGTACCTCAGAATTGGGCTTAAGGGTTCAAATTCAAGCAGTGCAAAGTGGATAGAGATTGGACAAGTGAGACAATTGTACCCTCACTTAGTTGACGCTTGAAAACCAACTTTTAGTGGTCCAAAAGCTTTTTCAGTGGGAAGGTCGTGATCTGAATTGGATCCATGAAAAATAATCAAGATGCCATGACTGTATCAAAACAGGACAGACTTCGAATTTGTGAACAAAGAGCAATCAGGAAGACCTCTGACAGTGGCAATTTGCAGCCAGCGAGGAATGACAAGGACCTCGATCAAAGCGCGCTGACCAAGGCCCATGGAGACCGCGCAGGAGGCAAAACTGGCACTTGGGAAGCCCGGATCGGGAAACAAAGGGAATTTCTTATGCGCATCACTGGGCAAAACCCCTCGAGAAGGAAAGACCCCCCAAGCGCTCGGTTGCATGGAAGCCAGGAAACCGTGAGGAAAGCGCTAAGGCGAAAGGTGGGACCGACGCTCCCAAAATCGACAGTATATCGGGGGCACCCTTGGGCGGTATGCAGATTTCGAGAAAAACGAGCAATTCCATTCAGTGCTCGACACATGGCAGGCGGATGAAAGAGAAAACCACTGCTCATCGCACGCTAATGGTCATGCAGGTCAACCCATGAAATGAGCTAATGGCATAGGATCTGGAGGCTCCAGATCTGACGGCAAAGATCGCACAAGATGGAAAAACCAGATTTGACAGGGGATTAAGTCGCAACACATAAGAGTTTGAGTTCCAATTTGACCGCTGAGTTAGCGAGTGAGTCATTGCATAACGTAATCGAAAAAACTGAATCGTTGAGGAAGAGCTTGCATAGTTCGCGAGAGGACAAGTGGCCACTCCTTGTGAGCCGTTGACGATGATGCATAGACAGGGAACTCCAAGCAAGCAACAACAGGCGATTCGATGGGGGCGGAAGAGGAATCGAACAATCATGAGACAAATTGGCTTTAAGCCATGAAGAGACAAAATGGAAGACACCGAGAGGAGACGAGAATGAAGACCGAGAAAAGAAGAGACAGTGAAGCAAGAAGCAAAAAGACAAAGGGACAAGCTGACCTGCAGCCTAAGGTAGCATCAAGCAGACAAAATGCTTGAGAGATTCAAGCAATCCCTAAGAGGACCTGTCGAGAATTGAGCACCACATTGGGCTCCTCCCATTAAAGACCAGAGAGGCCAAGACTTGGAGAGGAAAAGAGTCTATGCACTCTAGTGTCTTGGGGAATCCAAGAACCACCCTGCCAAGCATCATTTCTATTTCAAGAGACTCAAGTTGAGCTCCTCATTGTAAATCTCTACTTTAAAGACACAATAAAAGAAGGCCACCACTGAAAGCTAGACTAGAGACGTAGCCCTAGAGGATAGGGTGAAATCCTTATTAATTTTTTGTGTTCTTGTATTTGCTTACTGTGTTTCTCATACTGTTTTCCATTTCCAGTGTCTGTGTATTTTGCAATCTGATCGATCCGTTGCCTAAAATAACATAGACACACACCAGCACATGAGTCTGTAACACCTTCATTCATTAATTCTTTAACTGAGATCACTCAAGAGTGATTTTCAGATCAATATGTCACACACCCACATGTCAAGATATCCATAAATATTTTTTTTTTAAATAAATTACTTGAATTTAAATAGAGATCTTTTACCATTAATATATACATTTACACCAGGACTGTAAGTTCTTACTAATGTTATTTTTTTTTACATTGCTTCGGACTAATATAATATGGTTCTTTTTACAAACAAACCAAACATAGATTTTGTATACTTACCATGGCTAATGTTTAACAGGGTCATACATTGGTTGGGTTTCAACCAAGTCAACTAGCCCACTTATAAACCCTTAATCCACGATTTGCTATATAGTATATTCAACAATGATTGAGCTGAGGACTTTAATTCTGTCTTGTCACTGAGAAATACATTAAATTGCCACCCATCTACATTTATACCTCATTAACTCTATGGTTGTTGCATCAGCCTAGGTGTGGAGGTATTCCCCCTCTGGAGTCTTCGTCTATTGTACAATGTCATTAGCGACCTCAAGAGTGGCTCCTCATCAACGGTACCTAGGTTTTGATTCGAATTGGACAGTGGTGGAGAATATTGAGTTCCTATGCCTCTAGTGTAATGTCGTCGTATTTTCATTTTCTTTCTCCCGGAAATAGACATAGCATACTCTGCAGAGGGGTTTTCCTACACTCTAGTATTTACGGGTCTATCTCTTGTTGTTGGAGGTTGTTTTTTCTTTGGTTCACTATTGTCATAATATGTTTCCTATTCATATATGGATTTTGTTGACAAACCCATCTGGTTTTTGGTTCAACGTTCTGCTACGAAGAGGGTTTCTTCATGCAGCTTCAAAACAAGTAATTTCTGAGTAGGTTTGTTGGCTATTTCTATTCACAAGATTTTTACCTAATCTTTGTTTTCATACGCAAAATTTTAATCTTTGAGACTCCTCTGAGTTGGGATGGAGGGTTTCATAGGTGATAGTGTTTTGGGTGAAATGTCAGAGAAAGCCTTTACTCGACCCACTAAACACGGTGATGGTTGTTCCAACACATCTACCAGGTACTTGAGCTTTGCCCATTATGTTCTTTTAAGGGTTTCTTAGTTTTAGGGTTTTGGACTCCCAAAAGAAGACTCCCTTATGTGCACTGCTAACTTATATGTTTATATATATGTAATATCTTTACTATTCGAAGCATTATTGGCAAAATGCATTTGTATATTTTTGTAAAGGTTTATCGACGAACCAAAACCCTGGCCTAGCTCTATTTTCTTCCTTTCTTAGATAATAGATTCGAGATTCGAATAGTTTCTTATTGTTGTTAAGAGGGTTTTATTGGCTAGCTTACAATTCTCTTTTTTCCATTTACATAATTATCTACAAACCTCTTATGGATAATGTAATGTTTTGGTAGTCGCTTCATCATTTTCGTCAGAAATAGAAGTCGAAATGCTCGTCTATTTTTCAAGTTGAAACTATAAATTTTTTATCAGTTATGGTTTATCAAGTAAAGTTTACCATTATCTGACCTGGCCCACACGAGTAGGAATTTTGGTCGTGCATGAAATAAAGGATGTATACCTGTAATTTACACGTAGCAATCTATAAATTCAATTTTATTTCATTCTACTACCTCAAGTTTAGTTGTTAACATTGGAAGGTTTGTGTTCCTAAATGCTTTCTTTTTACATGATATGAATTTTTATAAGGTTATTTGATCATATGTGTGTGTGTGTGTGTGTGTGTGTGTGTTCCTTCTGTGTTTGGTGATCAGGGTTTTTCCTTTACCTATTAAAAGGATTATGGGCATACTAGTTTTTTTGTATGAATATATTCTATGTAGAAGTCTTTGACGAATCTTGTCTTCTTGTTTTTGTTCTATTGCCATGATGTCTACATATCTAGGCTCTGTAAGCTTCTTTTGTCATTTTCACCACATTTGACTGTGCATTTCATTGGGTATTAGAAAAACAATTCTTCCTCTCATCTAGTTACATAAAAATTATTTATGGCCTATTTTATACAAGATACCCCAAGTTAACCATTCTATCTCTAACATTTGTTATATATATATATATATATATATATTATATATTATATATATATATATATATATATATATCAGATCTATAATTATTTAATATGAAAATTTCACTTATTTGGAACACGATGTCTTCCAGATTTGATTTGCAACTAAACTTTTAGCTCCTCGCTACTTTCCCTCCCAACCTTGAGACTATTGTTTCATCTAGTCTTCCCTCGTGTTGTTCCTGGATACAGGAAACTTCTTCTTTTATTTTGAGAACCCACTGTCTCACAGCTATCTGGTCCTAACCAAACGTAGCGACAGAAAACTGTCTGACATCTCATCACATATTTTCTTCCTTTACCTTTGCTTTCTTGCTTACTTTCTCTCTTGATCTCAGATGCCCCTATCCTCTTGATCTTTCTTGAATAAATCCTCAAGAAATTAGTTAGGGACAAGTAACTTTCAATCCTATACTCTAACAAGTGAAAACAATATTTACATGTAATTGCTATTTCATTTCTGCATAATTTAATTCAAGAAATAGTTTTTATAACTTTAAATAATAATCAGTTTGTTTAGTTTGCAGTAAATTAAATATTTACATTGTCTGGGGATATCACAACTTGTTATTCAAAGAAATCGAGATAGAGATAGATAATCATGTTACAGATAAACATGTCATAACATGAAATTCTAACATGAGTAAGGATGTAAACAACAAACTATCCCTGCCCAGAACCCAAATAAAGAGAAAGACAACAAACTATCCCCACCACACCGAACTAAAGAGAAAGACAACAAAATGTCCCCACCACACAACTTAGATAATTTTCACTTACATTTATTAATAAATATAGATTAATTTATTATCAAAAAAAATATAACATTTAAAAATGATTTCAAAAGAAAGTGAAAATATTAATTTTTTTTTTTAATAAGATTCTAAAAACAATAAATATCTCTTATTATTATTTAATTTTAAAAGCAATACTATCTCCTATTATTATTTAATTTTAAAAACAATAAATAAATATAAAATTTTGTTTATGATAAAAACTTTTCAAACATATATAAGTTAATATTTAATTATCATAAACATAAGAAGAAATTTTCTAGATACAAAAAGTAGACATTGGTAAACACTTCATCAACTTATTACAGGTAGTACATTCTGGGCAATAAGTGGTACACACATTTGCTTTGTAAGAAGGTGGTTAGCAAATCTCCTTATAATAAAAAAAAAGACTCCATCATACCCTTTTCTATTTTATTCTACATTGAATTTGTATAACTCAATCATTTCAAACCATTGCCATTTGAGATTTTTAATGAGTTGGCACAAGTTGACAGTTGTTTATTGTCATTAGAGATTTTTAATGGGTTGGCACCAGTTGTCCACGTGTTTGACGTACTCCTCCCAAAATTTGAGCCCCCCACTTTATTCGATGTTCGCCCGCCCATATCTTTGTCATCGCAAACCCGTCGTAAGAAGAAATATTATTAATACAAAGGGTGATATACCTCTATTGCCCGGGACACAAGGATTTATTACTATTATTTATGGTCAGGAAATGACAACCTTGAATCTAGCCGAATATCAATATCCATTACAGTGTGGCATTGCATATTTATATAATAAGGTTAGTGTATCTTGAAAAGTACAAATTAAAAATAAATAAGGACATATATGAATAGATAAATTTAGTATCTTCAGCAAGAATACAATATTGTTATTGTTAATGACTTGGAACTTATGTAGATCATGGAATAAAAATTCTAGAACCAAAAAATGTTTTTACCTTATTATAGTAAGAGAATATTGAAGAATCTTGACGCTAAGATTATGTAATGTTCATTTAAAATTAATGAAAAGTAAGATACCCATGACTTTGGTATATAATATTTATTGAATTTTTTTCTAAAATTGCGTTTAACAAATTTCAATTATATTCAAAAAAATCTATAAATATATAAATTGTAGTAATTAATTAGTTATTATTTTAAAAGCGATGAATGTATAATTTTGTTTTCGATAATAAGAAGTTATATTCAATTATTTTTGACAAACTTATTTAATAATTTATTAAAATTGAATTGCCAATTTAATATTGAAAAATGAAATTAACTCAAACAGACTACAGAAAACACACATAAAAACTAGACACAAAATATTGGCGTAAAAGGCAGAGAGCCTTCAACATTCCTCACATATTCTCTCTCATTAAAAGAATGTAGTGTTACAAATAAATAGATGAGAGACAGTGTCCCAAGATAGTGTGTGCTATCTTAGACAACTTTGGTTGAGATAATTTCTCACCAAACACACACCAATATAGGAGTTACCTAAACTAACTCCTATCTTAGAGGAACAACCCAATAATTAGGCACAAATTCCTAACTTGTAATATTTAATTTATTTATTTATTTTTGGATTTATTATTGTTTTGCGAGAGAGGCTAACATCCCCCCCTTCAATGATAAATCCAAAATAAGAACGAGGAACCATCTTGCATGTTCTCATGTTGATCCTCAAAAACATTGCCTGAAAAATCCGCCAAATCTCGATACTGAAAAAATTGCAATATCAAGAGACTGAGTCAGTTGCATGATTGATTCACTCTAAATGACGCTTGACAACTCCATCATGTGCCAAGCCACAAAAGAATCCAACTGTCCTTTGCTAGAAAATAGCATCTGGTGTCCACTGACACAATTTGATGAATACCCACTGACTGAAGATGTCGAAAAACAACTCAATGTTAGTTTTGCTATGATGAAAGGTGCTCACTAATGCTTTTGTTGTTGATCGCCCACTTGCGAATTCGCTAATGCTCATTGCTGAAGAAAAATGCCCACTGGCTAATGAAGATGCCCACTAACTGCTTCGCCTTCACTGATGTTGTCGAGAATTTCAGTCTGACAACCACTTGTCAATTTCATTGACATTTTCCCCCCTTTTTCAGCTGAAAGGAGAGACAATCTTCTTCAAATTATATCTGAATTATGAACTCCCCCCCTTCAGGTGTAGGAGAGTTTCACTGTTGTACTCCCTCGCTCAACTGCATGAGAGTACCATCATCGTTGCACTGTTGGCTACACTATGTGTGATTGTAGTTGGTTGTATAACTGACACAATATTTTGATTGTGGATGACCATTCCCAAGGATCGATCCATTCATAATGTATCTTCAATCTCGCTGATTTTGGTCGATTGCGACATTTTTCTAAGGAATGATTCTGCTTGCCACAATGGTGAAGGATGGAGATCAAAACACTGATCTTCCATATGACTAGTTCTTTGACAATGAGAACATTTCGGTTAGACTTCAACTTCAGGTTGCGTGCAATTTTGTTTGTCTGCAACTTTCTCAGAACCTGCTGAGGTGAGTTGTGCAAGAAATCCGACACTGACGAACTTAATTGGCTTGGAATAATCTGGCATATGGGATATGTAAGTTGGTGTCATCAGTGACATATCCTAAGCCTCGTCGATTCTTGTTATTTTGAATTTCTTCCCAGGGCTTGATGAAGGGTTTGGAAGAAATTTTAACTGGAAAAACTTCAACACTTGACGTTGTTGGGATGAATGACTTATCATCTGGATGGTTCAAAGACTTGAAAGTATCACTCTTTTCTTGCAATTCATTCCTTTCAAGTTGTAACTCGAGTTGAATAAACTCAATGGTTTCATGTGTTTGTCGTAGATGCCGTGAAAGATCAGCAAGAGTTTCTTTGTTGATGTGCACCAGGTCTTCATCACTGGAGATGATCAACTATGAAGAATGTTTAACAACTAAATATGTTTCCCCATCTGAACTTGATCACTTGAAATCAGGCTCTATTGTCGTAGATGTCGTGCTTTGAACTGTTTCACTTGATTTTGTTACTTGCATGACAGGCTCACTTGCTATGAGACTTAAATGGCATGCTCCCTTGATTTGTTGCTTATTGCACTTGCTGGGAACACTTGCTAGAGTTGTAGAACTTTCTTGCTTAAACTCTGGAATTTACGCTCGCTTGATGACGATTGTGTTTGTGTGAATGCTCACTTGCCTTACTTGATGACTTCACGCTCACCTGAAGGAATAGCCACGCTCGCTTGATGTCGATCTCAACTTGCTTGATTGGTGTTAGAGTTGAACTTGTTTGGTTGCTTTGATGGTTGCTGCAATGATCTTCACTCTGGCTCGTTTGAAGGTTTGAAATTTGTACTGTTTTGATTCAAATTGCTTGAATGAATACTCACGCTCGCTTGCAGGAGATGTGAACTTGTTGCTTGTTTTCTTTTAGAGTTAAAGTTCGTGCATTCACTTGATTCTGCTTCAAGGAAGGGTGTCTAACACTATCGAAAATGCACCCAAAAAATCTTTTCCTAGATTTTCTCAAACACTGGAGCTCCAAAATTTGTCCATGATTTCATGACATTTTGTTCATTTATTATCCAATCTTAATCCTCCTATAGTTGATCCAGAATCTTTTGCTTATAGATGTATTAAAGAATCGCATGTAGGAATTGTAGCTTAACCATAGAAATCTAATGTGCACATGAGAGAAGAAGAAGAAACACATAAGGCATGAGAAGAAGACAACAAAACTTGATAATAGAGTTCATCCAACTTGGACTACGTCTCCAAGCCCTGCTCGATCAATGGGGAGTCCTTCATTCTTTAAATGGCATGAAAAGAAGAGTACAAGCATTAGTTACAAAAAGGAGTCTTATAATTCTGCCTCTATCAAGCTCTGTGGCTCTGCGACGCTCTAGCTTTCAAGCTTTTTGGCTTTTACGATTCTTTGAGTAACATCTCAGGTTTTGTCTAGCTCTCTGGCTCTATCTGGCCCTTTCGCTCTGTGGCTCTACAGCTTTGTCTAGCTCTGCTTCTCCGTCTCGTGCAGCCTTTCCTTTCGCTCTCTGGCACTCAAGATCTCTATCTTCCTCCCAAGGAATCCCCCCCCGTACTTTTCTACGTGCGTCGCGTTTTATAACATTGTTTTGTTACAAGCATTCTTAAATCAGGGATCTATTCATCTATAATAGGGATTTTTCAAGCAAAAACCCCGAAATAACTCTTTTCGTTCAAACAAACAATACACGGGAAAACAAGAAAATCTGACCACAAAGCTTAAAATTTAGATCTCAAATTTTATGAAATCTGCCTTAATCTCCGGCTGGGTCTACGTTTAGTTGGCATATCGCATCACATAGGCGGATTGGCCAAAAACCCCAAATACACGGGATAACACAGAAAATCCGAAAAACCGAACTTCAAATTTTATAGAATCAGGGCTATAATCCCGTCGGGTCCAGCCCTTATTGGCACATTGTCCCTGGCATCGGGGATCACCGATTGCCGTTTAAATCTGGACTGTTGATCTGTTCCTTGATCGGATGGTCAATATCATATCGCAGGTCGCTATCGCATCGGCCCTTTGTGTCGGGGATCATCGATCTCCCAACTGCCGATTAAATCCTGGACGTTGATCTCTTTTCCAATCTGATGACTGAGATCGCACGCCGTGGATCGGCATATCGCATTCGCTACGGCCTAGGGGTTCTTCCTTTGTACCAAGGCATACGCTAATGCTGATTGCCGATGCCAATCATCGACGCCGAAATCGCATGTCGCCTACACCCGATTGCGATTAATCGGATTTCGTTGATCGGGTGCTCCGTCTGCCTGTCTTAAGTCTGCCCTTTGGACCCTTCCGATCGCAATTTTCCTTTAGAAGGCTTTAAACCCATTTTTTTAAGAAGAAATGCCTCCTTTTTCAAAGGAACAAAGGCAACTTCTTTTCACGATAACTTCATCATCTGAAGTCCATGTTAGCCCATTCAAGTTGTAGTAGATTCAGAATGAAAATATCTATGCAATGGAACTATTTCCAGGAGCATCCTTGGATTTTCATTTTCCCCTATTTCCTGCAAGTCAACCCAGAACTTTGACTGCTTCTATCTCCTTCATTCAGACTCGGATTGGAGTGTCGTTCGCACCGTTGGAATCAGGGCGATGAGCACTTCAATCTGGTGTCAAGATAATTGCCTTTTTTCCACTTTGAATTTTGAGCTTTTCCCATGCCACTATTTCTGAAGATCCACCTGCATCAATGGTAGGGAGAAAGTCCCTAGATTAGCTTCTCCAAATATTCCTAATCTGCCCAATATTCTCACAATATTCTTCTAAAATAAATAATATTAGGCACATAATATGAAATCTTCTATAAAGCTTCCTAAGAACATATTAAAGCAAAAAAACAACATTATTAAGTGTAGAAGGAGTGGTTTAATATAGATGGGCCTCAATTTGTGTCTAATTTAAAGGCTCATCATTTCATTGCATTGAATTATCCCTCACCACTAGTAGATTGAGGTGACTAAGATTGAGTTCGAGATGTAAATGAAGCAATGCTAAATTTATATCCTCTTATTTGGGTAAATAATAAGTAATTCCTTGAAATCATAGGTGAAAAAAGCAAAGATAGATCACTTTGATTTGGTGGTCGAGAACAATGTCACTTTAATTCCATTTCCGTGCCAATGTAGTTTTGATTATGTCATTGAATGCAATGGCATCCTCAACTAGTTAATGGTTTGATTCAATTCATGAAAATTGTCCTTCTTCATCCTCTCATTATCATTATAGTGTTTCTAGGGTGTGCCTTTTCATGCTTTCACACCAAGACAAGAAAAGGGTTTCAATGTTTTGTTTTTGTTTTGTGGATTGATGCTCAATCACGCAAGTACCTCCCTTTTTTAGATGGGCAAGTGATTTTCAATCCCTAAATTGTGAAATGCTAGACATATGTATTTTCCAATCAAATCATTCAATTTTCATGTTCCTTTGTATTTTTTTGTTGATCTTAGCTGTTATTTTTCAAGACCCATTTTGTTGTTGACCAATTTCATCAATTTTTTTGATAAGGTGAAGCACCTCACATATGGCGTCTGCCATTGCCGTTAGGGCATGAAAAATGCACCTCACATATGGCATCTGTCATTGCCGTTAGGGCATGGTACATGTATGTTAGGTAAGATGATTCACCGTTATTACTGGTATGCAAATTGATGCAGTTTCTATTGTCTACAAGAAGTGCCAAGAACATAGTTTCTTATAGAATATGCATAATTTTTTAAAGGCATGCATGTCAACCATGTTAAGGGATACCTGGGCCTAAAAAATGAACGAGTCTTTGACATTGAAAATGGAAGCATTATTTTACATGGCTTCAACAATAGTTATTATCGCCCATAACTATATTATCAATAAGTTAATGGATGTCCAACAAATCGATAAGCAAATTTTCTGATTAAAAGGATACCATACATTTTTATTGTTAGGGAGAAAAACTTGAGCTTCTCACATAGGTCCATCCAAACTCCCTCTCTATGTATAGATACTACCTCCACCCCATCCTACCCCCAATGAATGTGCCTTTAAATAATGGGGATGACATAGATGCCACTTAAAAGGGGTAGATCCTTGGGATGCTCTACACGCTATAAAATGGATTACCATCTTAATTGTCTACATGGAGGAGTAGTTTCCTATCAAATTGTGTCTAATAAGATTCTGTCAAGGAATCACTAGTGATTGAAATTCATTTATGAAGTTGGGAAAAGATCAAATTGGAAACGAAAGATGAAGTAGTCTAGAATAGTGATTGGTTGTGAGACTAGTGAGTTCACCTATTCATTGGCTTTTTTCTTATCTGTTTCCTATATTATGAGTAATTATTTTGGCTAGGTAGGAGATAGAGTTAGGAGAGTCCCCCAAAAAGAGATTTGGCATATGCTAGGAATTTCCATACTTACCTCTTGTAAAGCCCCTATCTCTCAACACAATAGCAGTAAGATATCTTAAATGAGGTTAAGGCTCACATAATATATTTTCCTTCCTAGTGTGAGTCTAAATTTTTCCTTCCCTATTTCACTAAGAGTGCCTATAGGTAGACTTAGTTTCTAGAGATAGTGTTATATCATGATGATAGAGCATAGATCCCTTAACTTTAGTTTGGCGGCACCAAAATGATGAAGAAATACAAGGCCCTTTCCTAATTGAGGTAGGCAAGTGTTATGGATCCTCTGACTCCCAATTGGGTTTCCTTCCCTTGTGTTGGGCCTCATCAGTTTTTCTTGTAGGTCACACTATGCTTTGAGAAGGGAAAACAATACCATAAATTTAGAGAAATTCACTCTAATATCATGACAGTTAGTCATAAGTTTATTTTCTTTTTCAAATTAGTAAATTAACCAAAAAAACCATCCACCCTTGCTGCATGCTGAGGTTCAAAAATTCCTAGCCACATAATTATACGTTTTTCTTATTATTTCCTATTCTTAATAACCAATTACTTAAAAAATAAGAATTGATTAAAATGAAAACTTATACTCATAATTGTTGTGTCATAGAGGATTATCTATGTATTTATCTCATGCCACCAATTTACCATTTGTATACTTCCAGGGTAGCTCCAAACTTCTCTAACCTTTAGAGATGTGTTAGCCACCTCACCATATATGCTTTGGAGTGAGATTTTCTTCTAGCTAGTTCATATTCATTTGCTAGTTTATTTTGATTTCTATGTTTAGAGTCAAGTGTTTCCTATCCATATGAAAGGGTAAATATGTGGTACCCATACTTTTATGATGTGGAGTGGGAAGGTAATGAAGAAGTCCTTACTCTACAAATTTTATAGATAGAAAGGAATCTTCAAGCTTGAAGTGGTGAGGATACTAGCAAGCTATAACTATAGATGGGAGTGACAGTTATTGAAAACCAGAACAACTCATTATCTAACAAATATGGATTTGATATAAGCATTTGGTGTTACAAACTTTATATGTGTGTGTGTGTGTTATTACTAAATCAAAATATACAATCCCTTTAGCTTTCGAAAATATCACTAAACAAAATATAATAGTGACCCTTTTGGTACACTTATCAAAACATGGAAAAAACAATGCTTACCTATAGATGCCCATATGATAATAACTTACATGACATTCACAGAGCATTGATAGCATATTAACAACATGGCTAGAATTTTTGTAGATATGCCTGACCTTTAAATCATCATATTATTCTTGTGATGCCCTTACCTTCTTGTGCTAGCATTCTTATTATTGGGATGCCCTTATCTTCTTGTGCTAGCATTCTTATTCTTGTGATGTCCTTATCTTCTTTTGCCATCATTCAAGATAAAGTCCGCGCATAATAGTCTTTTTATTAATCTAGTGAATAATATTTTTGGAATCCCAAAACGTAAAAACCATAAAAAGTTTTCATGAGTTACAATTTTAAGAAAATCCAAACAATCCAATAACTCAACTTGAGCAAGTGTATCATACCCAATTCCTAACTTAATTGGCATAGTTGATTTTAATTACCCTTATCAGTTCCACATACTAAACTCAATTCTAATATTATTGGAGAAAAAAATATTAATTAAATATTTTTTTCAACCCCAGAAAAATTATTAATGGAATACTGGGAGAAGATATGTGATTGTGCCTCAATAAAAGAAGTAATAAAATCTTCAACTTGAAACTTTGATGAAAACTAAATAAACAAAAATTAAATGATTTTATACAGCTTTATTTTAACGTCAAATGGATAATTAATTTTCGTGCAAAACTAACCGGCAAATGCTTAAATCGGGTTGCTAAAGCGAGCTCGAAGGGCACATCTTAATAAAGGTTAAACTAAAATTTCTATTTAGGAAATGTGACCACAAAGTTATTAGTTAATGGTAAATTAGAATTATTATTATAAAAAAAAAGGATAAATTGGAATTCTCAGGGGCCACAGAAGGTAACTTTTATTGATTAGTTATTATTAGAAATTAAAGATATGACTGAGCAGCAAAGATAAATTAAAGTTGAAGAGGAGTGCCGTGAGGGAAATACGTTGACAATTTTGGATTGAGATTTGAGTTGAATAAACCAAGGCGGCCGACAGAGTTGGATAATCGATGGCGAAGCCTGCGATTGGGTAATAGCCGCCGTCATGTCGGGAGTCACATGTGGAGTCGATTTAGATTTGATAGCCTGTTCACGCCATCCTTATCCCGATAATACCCGATTGCCGACGGACAGCAGTGGTTTTAAACCATTGACTTTGCTGCTGTGGTTAAAGAATTATTTTTGAAATTTACAATCAAGATTCAAAATAAATGTGTGGAAAATAGAAATTAAAATAATGTTTAATATTATTATTGATAATGTTTATAGTAATGGGGTGTATTGTTTTTTTTAATCTAGGATAATCGGTAATTGGTGAAAAAGAGACCCAAGGTCAAATTTAACTGGCTGCCATTATAAATCTAGGCTATGTGCAACAAACTGCAAGCCTCACAATAGCACGAAACTTACCTAGGCTACATGCAACAACCTGCAAGCCGCACCATAGCAGGAAACTTATGCCTCAACAAGAGCAAGCCGCACAATAGCAGGAAACTTACCTAGGCGCCCCACAATAGCAGGAAACTTACCTAGGCTATGTGCAACAACCTGCAAGCCGCATAATAGCAGGAAACTTATGCCTCAACAAGAGCAAGCTGCACAATAGCAGGAAACTTACCTAGGCGCCCCACAATAGCAGGAAACTTACCTAGGCTACGTGCAACAACCTGCAAGCCGCACAATAGCAGGAAACTTATGCCTCAACAAGAGCAAGCTGCACAGTAGCAGGAAACTTCTACATGCAACAACCTGCAAGCCGCACAATAGCAGGAAACTTATGCCTCAACAAGAGCAAGCCACACAATAGCAGGAAACTTATGCCTCAACAAGAGCAGAGATGTCCTCTATGGGGGACTCAACAAGAGCAAGCTGCACAATAGCAGGAAACTTCTGCCTCAACAAGTGCAAGCTGCTAATAGCAGGAAACTTATGCCTCAACAAGAGCAAGCCACACAATAGCAGGAAACTTATGCCTCAACAAGAGCAGAGATGTCCTCTATGGGGTCGCCTACTCTTGTACCCAAAACACAAGAGGTCAAATATATACACAATGGGATTTGAACCCTCATCTCGTGGGTTTCACCCAGCGAAACTCACCGCTAAACCCCATATCACTGTATATGGGGTGTATTGTTAAAGTTATTAGTTTGAAATTTTGTGGGTAAAAGTTTAGTTATGTTAAGGGTTGGTGTGGTTGTCTTTGTAGTCTATATCTATTCATGTTAAGGGCTAATGTGGTCTAGGCTTGGTGTGATCCTAATATGATTTTGTTAAATCATAGCTATTAAGTTCTGTTGTATCGAAGTAAATTCAAAGAATGTCCTTGGTGCCTCAACATGAATACATAATGTGCTTCCCTAGAGCATCTATTTGACAGAGTTAATTTGGAAAGCAATGAACTATGCAGTAGTCTTCAATAGCATATGAATTTCACCACGTGTCATTTCAACGAGTACAAGTAATACACTGATCAATGACCATAAGCAAGTTATATGGTCATCTATTTAATCTGGAAGTTTGATATCTATTTAATCTTAAGTTTGACATTGTTTAAATATATTTTATAAATTCTAAGTATAGTGTATATGTATGTAAATTGAAAAGTATTGATCGAATTTCTTTTTATTTATTTTGTTAAAAAAATAAAATCCATGGTTACCTCAATAACCCAGGAACTTACCCTTCAATTGATGAATAGGAATCATATTTATTTGAGAGGGGTAAATTTTTAATTCCAAATTTGCTTGGTTGATGCATTGGAAGAATATAAGTTTGGAACTGCACAACCCTGGTAGAAATAGGTCATTGAACTTACCTTTCAATTGTGGATGCATTGGAAGAATACAAGTTTGGACCTTAGCAACTTTGGTGGAAATTATACAGGGAATGACAAAACAAGTTTGGAATTGGGCACCCTAGTGGAAAATTGAAATAATGTAGAAAAGACAAAGCTAATTGTTAGGATCAATTAGCTTTTATAAATTTTCTTATAAGAATTAGTAAATTGGTAATTCTTATTGCAAAAAAAAATCATAGTTTTTATAGAAAAAAATGAGGTAGTTTCTATATTAGAAAATTTTATAAAATGAGAAATTGCAATTAAAAAAAGAAAATTCCTTCTTTACAAAAATTTATAAAATAGCAAATTGGTTGCAAATCAATAACTCCTACATAAAAAAATGAAAAACAATAACTTTTATTTTGGAAAAAAATTAACTTATATTAAAATTTTGAATGTGATGATTTCTTATTTAAATTTATAAATAAAATAAATAATATATTTAAATATTTGTAAGACGTTTATTCAATTTTAATCTTTAATTTTTTATATGAATTCTATAGATCTATTTTTTAGTTCATTCAAATTTAAAATAGGCATTCAATAATAAATGTCAATTCAATATTTTTCTTTAAATTTTTTTAACTTCCCTAATATAATGGATATATAAAATATTTACTAATTTTATATTTGTATTTGTAATGTATTTCTAAAATGAGTTATTATAGGTCATATGACCTTGGATAGATAGTGATCTTGTCAAACACTCTTATATATTAAGTTACAAGTTAAATTCTCCTTATTCTATTGTTATTTTTGAACATGACCATTTTGTTGCTTTACCATTGCTAATTATAATTAATTGTATATATTTTTTAAATTATATATCTAGAAAAACATCATCATCAATTAAGTTGCTTCCAAAAACTATAATTAATTCTAGAAATTATACACTTTAGTTTTTAAAAACTTTTTTCCTGTTTAAAAAAAAGATAGTATATTCTCACCTAAAAATTATATTTAAATGTATCTTTTAATAAAATTATTAAAATAAATTTAAACACTGTTGTTTTTTTTAAATGTGCTATCTCAATAAAAATTATATTAAAATATATTTTTATTTAAATTACTTAAAAAAATAAAAAATAAAAAAAAAATAACTTGTTCTAAGTATACACTATAAAATAAATAATGAGAATATTAAAATAAATTAAATAATAGTTTTGAAGATTTTTTTATAAAAAATATATATTAATTATTTAAAGATCAAAAAATTGAATGTTTATTCGTCTTATTAAGAACAAAACAAATAACAAGAAAGATCTTTGACATACATCTCATTATGAGGAAAACAAATAACAAGAGAGATGTATGACTAAGTCATTACCCATCAAATGGGAAGACTTTATTCTTAGAGCTCACTAAGAGGAAAACAAATGACAAGTAAAACTCGTGAGAGTAGTACGTGTTTTATTGGTGAAAGAAGAATATAAGAATGGCGGGGTTATGCAGCACCAGGAGTGAGTGAGGATGATGAATTATGTGAGACCAGGCAGTAACTCCTCAACCAAAAATTGATTCATGTTTATTCCTTCAGGCAGGTCTTCATTATATACATGAGGGAGAGACTCTTCACTTCATCTCATGATGACTATTCATATTACTTATTTATCTATTTACATTATATTCACCCAATCATGAGGATTAGGTGTCAACATTCCCCCCCTTAATTTGAAGGGATGTTGGTGAGTCCAAGCATTATTCTGAATCGTTCAAGCTTTTCTCTTCCAAGCGTTTTGGTGAAGATGTCTCCAATTTGCTCATTTGTGGAACAATAATGGAGATGGATTGTTTTTGCCTCAACATGATGTCGAATCAGATGATATTTAGTATTGATGTGCTTCGTTCGATCATGGAACTTTAGGTTCTTGGCCAACTTTATTGCAGAGGTATTGTCAATCATGAGTGGAGTTGATTGTACTTGTTTTACCTGCAAATCTTCAAGAATTTTCCTTAGCCACACAATTTATTTTGTTGCTTCAACCGCTGCCATGTATTCTGCTTCTGTTGTGGAATCTGTTGGAACTGATTGTTTGCGTGATCTCTAGGAGACAGCTCCTGATCCAAGACACATAGCATATCCTGAAGTAGATACCCTATTTTCTTTGTCTCCATCGAAGTCTGAATAAGAGTATCCAATCAAGCTTAAGTCTTCCACCTATGTATACTTGATTCCAAAGTCTTGAGTTCTTTTCAAGTACCTTAAAACTCTTTTTGCAGCAGACCAATGTCCCTCACAAGGCTTTCGCATAAGCCTAGAGAGGATTCCAACAGCAAACAAAATGTTTGGTCTGGTAGTAGTTAGGTAGTTGAGACTTCCTACAAGTTGTCTATACTTTGTTGCATCCTCAAATTCTTTTCCTTCAATAGATGTGAGCTTTAAGTTTTGTTTCGTTGGAGTAGTAAGAGGATTGCATTCTCTCATGCCAAACTTGTTCAACAGATCTCCAATGGATTTATTTTGAGAAAGAAATATGGACTTTGGATGTTGGGTTACTTCAATGCCAAGATAGTAATGAACATAGCCCAAATCAGCCATTTCAAAACTTTTCCCCAATTCCTTCTTTATGGATGCAATGTAGCTTTCATTGTTCCCTGTCATCAAAAGATCATCTACATATACCACAATATATACAACTGTTTTGCCAACTTTCTTGACAAATAAAGTTGCATCATCAAGATCATAATGTTTGAAATTGAGTTTCACAAGATGCTCAGTTAGTTTTTCATACCAGGCTCGCGGTGCTTGTTTAAGGCCATACAAGGACTTCACAAGTTTGCATACTTTATGTTCATGTCCTTTCATAGAAAATCCTTCAGGCTGGACATAATTTTTTTTTCTTTTAGATCTCCATTCAAGAAGGCAGTTTTTACATCCATTTGATGGACTTTCCAACCATTTTGAGCTGTTAGTGCAAAGAGTGTCCGGATGGTGGCCCATTTTGTTGTGGGGGCAAAAGTTTCCTCATAATCGACCCCTTCCTTCTGTGCAAAACCTTTTGCCACAAGCCTAGCTTTGTGCTTGTCAACTGAGCCATCAGCTTTGTACTTGTTCTTGTAGACCCACGTGCAGCGAATTGGTTTGGTTCCAAATGGAGGATCAACCAGCGTCCAAGTGCCGTTCTTTATGAGGGCATCATACTCCTTTTGCATCGCTTCTTTCCATTCATCATGAGAAGCAGCTTCTTTAAAGGAAGTTGGTTCAAAATCTGTAGACAAGTTCAATTCACAATCATAAGAAACATCCATGTCAACAGGTGAATTCGAGTCATCTACATCACCTCCATTTTGTCGGTTTGAATTTCTGGTTCCTGTTTTTCCAATTTCATGAGGATGAACACTTTCAAGTGTCTTCGTCAACCACTTTGGGGGACCTTTCTGAGATGGTCCAGGCTGCTTTGTTGATTGAATTGGGACTGAATCAAGATTGAGCCAATTCTATCAATCACATCACTTAAAGCATCATTTGTTGTTGGAGTTTCATGCGGGGGAGAGTGTTCTTCAGAAGAAGATTCCACATGTTGATCTAGTATAGGAATCCACCCTTCAAGATTTGGAATCTGATAATCAAATTCTTGAAATGATTTTTCTTTTGCGAATCTATCCAAGCGATCAAGTTTCCACTCAACAACATTGTCAGTTTTGGATGATTCAAGAAAAATTAAATCTCTAGATACAAAAAACTTTTTATTTACTTCATCATAGAGATGGTATGCTTTGGAGGTGTTTGAATACCCCAGGAAGATACACTTACGACTTCTAGCACCAAATTTGTTTCTATGTACCTTTCGTATCAAGGCATAAAAGGTGGAACCAAAGACCCTGAGATGCTTTACCGAAGGAACATGTCCATACCACATTTCATAAGGAGTCTTGTTTCTAATAGCATTAGATGGACATCTATTTTTTTATATATGCAACACATAGAACAACATCAATCCAAAACATTATCTTTACATTTTTTAAGAAGAGCATGGATCGTACCATATTTAAGATTGTCCTATTCATTCTTTTAGCTACACCATTCTGTTCGGGATTATAAGATACAGTTTTTTGATGTTTGATCCCATGTTGGCGAAGATAGTTTTCAAATTCATTTGATGTGTATTCTTTTCCATTATCAGTGAAAATAGACCCAATATGATATTGTGCATCATTTTCAATCCATTTATGAAAATTCTTGAATGTTTGAAAAGCATCAAGTTTGTTCTTCAATAAATAAACCCAACACATTCTGGTGTAATCATCAATAAATGTCATCATATATTTATTTCCATTTGCAGAAGGAACAGGCATTGGACCACATAAATCTGAATGAACGAGTTCAAGTTTTCTAGGTGCTCTTGAATGTGAATCATGAAAAGACTATTTGTTATTCTTTCCTAGGATGCAAGCATCACATTTCTTAAGTTTCATAGGAATTGTAGGCAAACCAGCAACACTATTTTTCTTCAACAAGCGGAGACTGTCATAGTTCAAATGTCCAAATCTAGCATGCCATAATAAACTTGATGGAAGTGTACCTTCTTCATGATGAGAATTGTATGAGAAATGTTGTGCACGAGCAGAGGTTCCTTGCAGCTCGAGAAGCCTTTCTTCTTCTATTCCCCTCATGACAAGTGAGTGGTCAGATGATTTTCTTACCTCAAGTTTGCTATCAAACATATGAATGGAGTGACCTTGCTGGCGGATGTGGACCAAGGATAGCAAGTTTCTCTTGAGCTGTGGGAGATATAGAACATGATGCAAAAGAAAGTCTGGAAGACCAGGCAGTTTAAGCCTGATTATGCCAAGCCCTAATGGCTTGATTTTTGATTGGTTTGCAAAGTATACTGCTTGTTAAGCGGATAAATCGTTCTTGCAGACAAGATCGATCTCCCTAGTATCAATTGATATCTAGCAACAAGCAGGACAAGCAAATCTACTTTTCTCTAAACATATTTCGATTCATTAATAAAAACTAAGAGGTGTTTTATACCCTACCTTAAGTCCAATGCTAGTTTGTGGCAGCCTTGCTCCAACAGCTTCAAAGATTTTCCTTTTAATAACCTGCAAACACAAACAAGCACACATCAAAGAACACCTGCATAGCTAACATAATAAATCATGTTCATCATAGTGATCAAGGAGTCTATGAAATAAACCATTAAACATAGCTCAATGAGAAAAATAAACTTCATTGTATTAACTTTAACAAAGAAGAATTTTACAACCTTGGTGCCTTGATGCTGTACAAGCTCTTCCCAGGGTCCAAGCAGGAATATCCTCTATTTTGACAAGCCTCACTCTCCTCCCAATGAGATCAAAAGGTATGCAATCTCTCCTCTCAAAAGCTCAATTAGGAAGACTAAGTTCTAGCAGCATTTACCCTAAAAAATATTCAGCTTTCAACATCTCAAGTAACCAGCCCAAACCTTCATTTTATAGTGCAAGGGAAGGAGGTTACAGGTTCACCATTGAAGGGATAGAGTCCTCCTTTAAGGGGATAAGCTCCTCACATCAAGGGGTTAGCTCCTTAAGGAATGGGATGCATGTACCCTCAAGAGGCGAACTTGCCAGTGCAAGATTCCCTCTAGAATCTTCCATAATTGACTCAAAGTGAGTTTTTAAAAATAAACTTGTGCCTTTTTAACTTTTACAGGGGTTCGCACCCATACATGCAGATTCAAAGCGGTCAAAGGCGCAGGAGACATGACCAGTGGGCGCGACACCGCAGGTAATGCTAAGAGAAAGTGTGAAACCAGAGTTTTAGAGATTTTTAAGGACTTTCTCTCATTTTCAAAGTTTTATATGCAGAGCTGAGGTTTAAGACTTGCAAAGGAGGTATATATGAGTGTTGATAGACTCATATTGATTTTAGAAAGTCACGGTGACAATTTTTCGTGTAACAGATTGCCCCCTAAAGTGCGAAGTCTGTAATAGATGAGGATGGTTTTTGTCATCTAAGAAGAGTGAAGTACTTTATCATTTCAAGGATCTTCTTGTGGATACCGCGGTTGGAACCTGTAAAAACATTCAATGCAAAATATATATATATATGATCATATCATCGCTGAGGTAGGCATTCCCATACTCAGATCAAAACTGACTAGAAACTATCTAAACTGCTCTGATACAGGAATGATTTTGTAATACATCACAAGTATAGAAATATGTAGACACAGTATGGGTGCAACCATTTGTTTATGAATAGTCCACTGTATAATGAATAACAAAATTCCTTGCAGCCTGGATGGTGGAAATTAGATCCAGGTTCTTCATTTCTGCTTCCCGAACTAGTACGATTCTATCCATGTGAATGAATGTGTCGAAGTCGAACATGGTAGAAACCACTTGATTACCAGTCAATGATGTAAACCGTTAACAAGTGTGAGAGAAACCACCAGTAATGTCAATGGCCCTCAAAGTACTCAGTACAATCCATGAAATGTGAATAAATGAGTCGATGTCGAACACGTCACAGAATCCTTTGATCGAAGGTCAATGACGCAACCTATCATCAAAGGCGAGAAACTTGCCATTGAGGCATGTAGATTCCAAGGTACTGACAATTCCTAGATCATCTTTCTAGATAATGAGTTGGAGTCGATACAAAAGTGATTCGTCATAGGCAAGCCCACAACACGAAATCATAGATCAAGTTTTGAAGAAATGTATTTGGCAAGGACTAACTCGGGGATGGTAAAAATGGATGACAGATATTTTGCAAATGAATGGTTTATTTGAACTGACCTCTCGAACACATAACGACACTGCAGATGGTTTGGTGACAATTGACCCAAAGCTAATACCTGGAAACCAGCTGAAGACTTTCAATATGGTTTGATTAACTGTTAGGCAAAGGATTTCCCAACCCAGGTGAACAAAACGTGTTGTGTTCAAGAGTGGTTAACTACTTTTCTAAACACAAAGTATAACAATCAGGTTCATTTTCTCTCTTTTCCCCCACCATTTCTGGCAAGTACCTCTTTGTTTTTTACAAGCTTGAGGAGGATAGCATTTGCTTGATTATAAGCTCATCCTTCGGATGAGTCCAACTTAGTTTAAGATTTGAACCCTAAGAAGGAGTGGTCCGTTCCTGTTTGAAATTGAACAGGTCCTTTACTGTTAAATTTTAACAAGTCTAGTATAGGAGAAACTCGATGCTTTTCAATTTTAGGGAGTCAGAAGAAAAACTTAAGAAAAATCCATGGTTGTCCTTTTTCATAAATTTGTGTCTCCCAAGCCCAAAAAAGTATAAAATAATACTTGAGAGAACCGCTTGACCATTACGATCAAGGAGTACTTTTCATAATTAGTGTATTCAATCTGAAAAAGTAAAAAAGCGATCGAAAACACGTCGTTTTATTACCAATATCGAACTTGAAACGGAAAAAGTCTGGCAACCTTTTCATGTTTATACCGTCAGAAAAGAGCTGTAAGTGGACCATCCTTTTAATTCCATTTTAACAAGTTTAAAAAGAAAAACTCGGCAATATTTTCATATTTTATGAGTCAGAAAAGAGCTTAAAGAGGACTCCTATGTTTTTTGTTGAAAATGATCAATTCTACCTGAAAACCCAATATTCTGCACGAAAACTGCAAACATTACTCATATCTATTTAAAATTAATAAAAATGCATCAAAAGTGACCTTTTTAAAGTGAAAAATAAATAAATTAAAAATTCATTTATTCAAAAAATCTTATAAAAAGGGATTTTGCAAATTCATTTTTACCGTTTGAATTTGGAGTAAAAAGTAAGAGCTTTTGGTAAGAAAACTTCTTGTGAAGATTGCGGAAAATCAGACCATTGGAATCGAGAACCGTCCTCTCCAGGTAATCCACATCACCTTTATCTTGCATTTCATCCGTTTCATTTTCATTTTTAGGGCTTTAAAATTCATTTTTTAGGAAGATTTTGGTTATAAAATCGCTCGCGGTGGTTGCGCAAGTGCACCATATGTACCCTGGGAACCCCGACTTTTTCGTACAAAAGAAAAAGTCAGGGTCCCGCACCTGCTCTTAAGGACAAGTGCGAACCTACGCACTGTCCCTAACCCGACGGGTGCGGACCCCGCGAAACGCGTTTTGAAACCCTAAATCTTTTCATTTCCACCCATAGATTTTGAAATTACAAAATTCTAATCTGCCCTTTTTGCAATGTAGGTACACAAAATGCTTGTTTGGCAGGAAAGGGAACACGAATATGTGGATCAAGCTACATTACTCCATCCACCTTCGATACAGGCATTAAGAGCATGCTGACTATTGAAATTCTGGGCCATACCTGGCATGAGGGCTCAGGTAGACTTTCTACAATCGCTAGTAGACAGGTGGAGCACGCAGGACCAGTGTTTCATAATTGGTGGTCACCGGCTCGAAATTGAGCCAGAGGAAATTTATTGTCTGACTGGTTTGCCCAAGAGAGGCGAAGGATTATCTCTATTCGGGTCTAGGCCAGGTGGCCAGTCTATCACTAGTCTCCAACTAGAGTTTTGTAATGTCCAAACTGTGGACAAATGGATAGATGTTAAGACCATCTCCCATCCTGAACTTAAAATGATCTCATTTACTGTCACCAGACTGTGTGGGAGAACAACATTGCATCTAGCTACCGGCTCCCAAATGCGCATGGTAGTAGACTGCTTCCGAGGCACCATCTTCAATTGGTGCAATGTTGTGTGTTATATACCTAGGGGGGGTAATATGGGGTACCAAGGGAGGTACCCAAGGTAATAATGTAATAATGGGATGGGCCATAGTAATAAATAAGGTGGTTAACCCATGTCATATAAGGGACCACAAGTAGTTAATAATAATGTAAGGGGCCCATGGTATTAGTTGATGGTATGAGGAAACCATGGTAATGATGCATGGTATTGTATGTATGAGGCCTATATAGAGGCTA
Source organism: Pinus taeda (assembly GCA_000404065.3). Classification (NCBI taxonomy): domain Eukaryota; kingdom Viridiplantae; phylum Streptophyta; class Pinopsida; order Pinales; family Pinaceae; genus Pinus; species Pinus taeda. The sequence goes on from APFE031040457.1 coordinate 25,253, forward strand.
GAGACTCCACATGGAGAGATATGAAGAGAAGTATTCTTGTATGAACAGGCATATGGCTTGTGCAGTATTCTCCTTCCTTAAGGAGTGAATGTATGGTGTTGCCCTACCATAAGGGTTTGATAATAAAGAAGCATTTCTATCTTATTTCTTGGGTTTAATTCTATTGTCTTATATTTTCATATAATTCTGGTTTAAATCTACAACAGTTGCAACCGGTGCATTGGTTCGACCACTTCATCCAACTTGTCTGTTAACATGCGCATGGTCTTCTTGGATGTGGTTGAACCGGCAACACACTAATAAATAGTGTCCATGCTGATCTTCAAGTGTGTGCTGGTGGTCGTGTGCATCAACTTGCCGAAGTACATGTTCAGCTCTAGTTGGACTTGCTTCTTGTCTTCAACTTGGTGAGTGTGTTGAATGGTTTGGATTGCATGTGCACACAATGACATGCATGTTGTTGAATCCCTTGCATGCGACCACCAACATTGCTCACCATGTCTGCTCCGTGTTAGCTGTTGGGATAGATCTTTAACTTGTATTGGCACAGTTTCATCCGTGAGTGGATGATGCACCCACTGTTGTTCCTCATCTTGCTACAACTCATTCGTCTATCTGTGTAGCTTCATGTTCTTCCTTGATTTGCTGCTTCAGCACATGCAACTCCTTCTTTGTTCCATTCTCTGTCTTCACACGATATTCATGTCATGCCATCACCTCATAGCCGGAGTCTCCAAAGTTGCTTTCATCATCAATGGATCTCCTTGAGCTTGCAACCTTGTTCCACCTTCGTGTTGTCAACAACCCTCCTTTTGCATTCATTTTATTTGGTATATTGTCTTCAGCTGCAGTTCAAGATTTTGCTCGTTGTGATGATGCTATTTTCATATCTTGATGTCCTTGTCTATGAACAACTTGATGTCTTCGTGGGTAGGCAACTCCATAAACACTTGATCGACTGCATCCCTAAGTGCGCTCCAAATGGTGTCTTCATCTCTGCTCTCTTAGAAACCATTGTATCTATATTGTTGAGAGGAAGATGAACACCTGTGATACCTGGAGACATGGAAACACTCTTGGCAAGCAATATGTCAGTTGAAAACCAAAATGAACATGAGAACTGACTCGCAACATGCCTGGGTGAATGATCATGAAGGTTGCGCAATTTCGGTTGGCAGGTCGGGAGACCAACTGTGGAGCACTTGGAAGGTATGCTTTTGACAAGCAATCTAGTGGTTTTTCAATAATAATTCTAACCTTAACTGCATTATGAATTCAAAGAAGATAAAATATTTTGATAAAATATGCAAAAGTAGACAAAGGAAGCTCAAGTGCTAATAATTGACGTTTTTCTATGCAGGAAGACGTGGAAGCAAGGAATTGCTGTCCAAAAACGAGAAGCAAAGAGAAAATAATTGTTGTCCCTCCAGCGGGGAACCATATGCGAACAAGATCAAGCAAAATTAGAGCCGAATAACCCAGGAAAAGAATGCAAGATCCCAAGTCGGCAAACGCAAGGAAGAAAAGAGAAGAATTAAATGATTAGCGAATCCCTCAGGATATTTGATCCTGAGGGATCGCTGCTTTAACTTATCTTTGATTATCTAGATACCTCCGTCATTTCTTTTATATAAAGGCACAGCGCCATCGAGCAAAGGGACGACTATTTTTTACTTTAAGTTTCAGAACAAACTTTGATCATTGAGTCTCACTGAGACCTGATTTTGTTATGCTTTTGTTGATGCGATTAATATAAAAGACTTGGTGTTCATTTTGTCTCTGCGTCTGGAGTAACCTAAGGTAGTGTACCATTGGCAGCTAAGGGCCCGGCTCCGAAGGACACTTGATTTTGTATCATTATACGGTGATTTGCGTGTGGTTTGTTTCTCTTTATTATTTAGTAATCTGATACATTTTTCATATGATATGCTATGCTCTGTTATAATCACTATCTGAATGATTTCTCCATATAATGTCTCAGCACTATACAATTGAATCTATTCAAGGCTGAATTGCATCTTTAATCAATTAATTCTGTAACAGAATGATGGTATGAATGTTATTGTCACTGGATCCATGTGAAACGTTATTTGGAAGACTTGAAAGCAGTGTTACTCTGTTTCGAAACATAGTCATATCATTCATTATCCTCAGATTGCTATAATAGGATAGAACATGTACATACGGGTGATGCTTGTTGTTCCATAATTCATCAAGGATTGTTGTTCCACTTTGTCACTGCTATTCCATTTTATTACTACTGTTCCATTTTACTGTTGTTCCATTTTATTACTGTTGTTCCATTCTACTGTTGTTTCATTTCCAGTTTTTTGTTCCATTTTACTTTCTGCCGTTTCATTTACCTGCCTTTGTTGTTTTGGCGTGAGAGAAGGCCTAAGGCTGTAGTGAGCCTCAGCAAGACGCTGCTTAGCTCCCAGACCTATAAGTCCATGCTCTAATTCCCTTTCTTTATCAGTTTCTAGAGGGATGGGTTATTGCTTCCGTACCCTTGACTGATCAACTGTCTTGTGTGATTCTATATTTTGGGTTAGTTTAGTTATAGCTTAGCATCTGTTTTCTTTTGAATCTTTTGAACACTATACTACTGAGCATTACTCGAACAAATAGCCTCGGATTGAGCTACTCTTTGCAATAACAAAACGTTCCCCGATTGACTTATTAATGTGGGATAATTAGAGGTGTGAGAGACCCTAGTTATAGCTCTACATTTTGGACCAAGATTGCACAAGGCATAGTTTTGGTTGTTGGGAGACTAGCTGACTGCTAGAACTGCGTAATGCATAATGCAGTCTGGCTGCTGATTGTTGGGATTATGCAATGTGTAATTCCAGCTAGGAAGGACTACTTGCCTAGGGAAATATTTGTACAATTTCGTGGGCCAAACAACCACTATCCTCCATAAATGCGCAAAACAATCCTGGAGGCTAGTGTTGGGAAGGAATGCACAAATCTAGAGAGGAAGGTGAGCTTTCCTTCCCCAGATTGCACAATGCAGCCTTAGTGAAGGCAGAGTGCGGGCCAAGGTTGGCCCGATTTGCTGACGGGCAACTGAAAGCAACAAAGAAAATAAATGCATGGCAAAAATAAGTGATAGAAGAAGTGATTGACAATGCATGCAAAACACGAATGAAATATTCAAAAAACAGATCAACATGCATGTGGGTGAGGCAATTCGCTGGTTGGGTGAATGTTCGTGTAATAGTTTCATGCATGTGACAATAGTGAGATAGCAACGAAAAAGCTAGGACAAGCTAGAATACATGTAAACGATAGAAAGCTTTCAAAGAAATCAAGCAAACAATACTCACACAAGAAAAAACACAAAAAGCGACAGAATTTCAGCACAAGGCATGGGAAGCGGGCTTACCCCAAAACAACTGAGCTAAATGTGTCAAATGCTCGTAGATGTGATGTGGGATTTCAGTGCTGCAAGGTTGATGTGAGGAATGAGATCTGCAGTGTCTCGCTGATGAATTTTTATAACATCGAGGTTGTGATGCGCATGCCATAAATCTAGGTGAAGTGACACTTGGTGGGAGGTTTCTGAATTTCTCCTTGCATGTAACCTCCAACTACTAAACATAGATCCCTAAGACAAGGGATGCATTTGCATGCTTCCTTGGGAGAAGTAGCCTATGCATGAAAATATGTTTTGCTCGGTCTCGGAGGGAACCGATCAACTCAGTTGCACATGCAAGAGGCTATTCAACTACTTGAAGGAAATGCACATTTCTGGCTGGGAGCTGGGCTAACTTCCTAGGATATTTGCACAATTTATGGGCAGAGCAGCGGACTACTACCCAAATTTGCACAAATTCTGGGTTGAGCAGCCTTGCTGGGGAAATTTGCACAAATCCTACTAGGAGTGTTGGCAGGCAGGATTGCGCAATATTGGAGCACAACAAGCTCCCAGAGAGGATTGCACAATTTCTGGAGGGAAGTCTGGTTACCCTCTAGAGATGCGCAATTTTCAAGGGGAAGCTGCTCAGCCTACAACTAGACCAAGTCCAGGTGAACATACTATGAGGGGAAAGGATCAAGCTATGACCAATAGGCTACCTTTGTGCAAGAAAGACATTGAAGCTTGTGAACTTGACGAAGCAAGGCAAGCTGTTGTGAAGGTTGGAAGGGAGGCTCCAAAATGAGGCTAAGGAAAAATTTTGGAGGGTGGTTGTAGCCACTACAACACTTGGTGACACACTAGTAGAACTCTAGCTCTCTAAATGGACCTTATTCGTGAAAATCAAGTCTAACACCTCCGGAAGTATTGTTCAGTTTTGAGCTCATCTTGGTTTCACACTTACTTGATTGTAAGATGTAGCATCTACCAAACCCTTCGTGTATTAAAAAACATTCCAAGCCAAGGTAACATAGTTGTTTCGATTGGGGTTGAGGGGTATATAGGTGCACAAGAAGTATAGTTGTCAGAGTCTTAGTTTCATCTCTGGTGTTGCTCCAATGCCAGCAGGCCTGGACCACCCCGGTGGAGTCACATAGGAACACAAGCATGGCTCCACTGCCAACGATCTTGGTCAGTGCCCCGACGGAGTTACTTGTATCACCTCCCTATGCAGGAAGCCTTTCTCTTCTTTCGCCTTATTCATTTTGAATTTTTGAATTTCATGTTTTCATTTTTCATTGTGCATAACACTTATTCATTTAAGAGGTAGAAGAGGTATCCCGACTTATTGAGAGCAGAAGAGGTTGTTCCAGTAGAGAAGTAGTTTATTGTATCTCTGACGTGCCTGTTAAGGTTTTCCCCCTTACCTTACTCTACTTGGCTGAGCTAACATGGGTAAACCCAAAAACAATCGACTAGAGAAGGTGACACTAGTTAGCGCACAAGCGTCGTGTTTACACCAAGGTTCACTTCGAATAGTATGTATATTCCTTCGACATATCATGGACTAAGAGTAATAAGCTCATCATACAAAGGCAAGATGAAAAGTAACCAAGTAGTAATTGATGTACAAGCCATCTTGTACTTTACCCAACTTGCTTCAAGAGTCATACATGGTTTCATGCAAAACTAACCTATGAGCAAAACAAGCGAACGAACTAACAATCAACAAAGCAAAGAAAGAGCAGAAGCAAAAATGAAAGTGAAGCAAATAAACAAACAAGCAAACAAAGAATGTAAGAAAACAAGCATGTAAGCAAACAACTGAAAGCAAACGGTTCATGAGTTTTGATAAAATCAAAGATGTGAAGTGCATGCCACAAATCTAGGAAGAGCAACACTTGGTGGGAGGTTTCTGAAATGATCTTTGCATGCAACCTCTAAATGCTAAAAGTAGATTCCTGAATCAAGGAATGCCTTTGCATGTTACCTTGGGAGAAGCAATCCATGCATGCAAATCAATTTTTCTTGGTCCCGAAGGGAACCAATAAACTCAACTGCACATGCAAGAGGCTGCTCAATTGCTGGGAGAAAATACGCATTTCTAGAAGGGGGTTGGGATGGCTGCCCAAACGATTTGTGAAATTTATGGGCAAAGAAACTATCTGCTACCCAGAATTGTTGAATTCCTAGGCTGAGCAGTCCTGCTGGGAGGAATTGTTCAATTTTTTGGATGAAGCCTGACAGGCAGATTTGAGCAATTTTGGAGCCCAGCAGGCTGCTAGACAGAATTGTGCGATTTCTGGAGGGAAGATTGGTTTCCCTCTAGAATTGTACAATTTCTTGAGAGAGTTGCTCAGCCTACAACTGGACCAAGTCCAGAGGAACATCATGTGAGGGGAATGCATCAAGCTTTAATAGACATGCTGTCTTTCTGCAATAAAATCACTAAAGCTTGTGTACTTGACAAGGCAATACATGCTGTTGTGAAAGGTTGGTAGGGAGAGAAAAAGAGTCTAGTATCTTGGGTTGTAGTAGTAGGAAGAGGCTCTATAGTTGAGTGCGCAGGGCGGAGTCGAGTCTGTAACCAAGGAAGAAGAATAATAAAGAGAATTTTTATCTGAATTTCGTGTATCCATTCTTATGTTATTACATGTTTGATATCAAGTACAATTATATTGTTTATTTACTGCATGCTTTCGTATGAATGATAAATATTGTGAAGTATAAATGAAAGCATATAGATAAGCTAATTTAATACACTAATATTGGTTTTCTAGTAAGGGTTTGGGTAATAACATTGTTCAGGCCCCGAGTAGCACTATGCGGAGGCAGCATCACCAGCTGCGAGGTACTGATAAGTGCGCATAGAGACATGCATGCAGGGTCAAACCATGGACCTCTAGAACTCATCAGACATGCCCAGGGTGCGGAAACCTATTTCTAGCACCCTCCCATACTACCTTGGGTGAGACCTCAGTCCGCGCTCCATGGACTATTGCCAAAAGGGCCACTAGTACTGGGATTTGTTTGGCTAAATCATCTCCGAACCTAGGTCAAGCCCCAACAAGCCAACAAATGGTTTTGTTGTCAGGACCGGGATCTGCATAAGGGATGTCTGATGTCGTGTCACTAGAATCCAACGAAGAAAGAAATTGAAGGGTGGTTAGACAAAAAGATTCACGAGTTTGTGACGCAGGAAAACAGGAATCCGTGAGTATCGAAGGAATAGTGGTTGGAGCACTACTTACATATAGAAATCCACAAAATTTTCTTTGTGTCCTTTCCTTCTCAGTTGTATGAGTGGTCGCGAAGCTAGCAGATAGTCAAGGAAGGTGTAGGCTCGACAAACCAATTGTTTGGACTCCAGAATTAGTGCACAGACTAGAAGCATCGAAAGAGAAGATCGTGCGTGCTATGGGCCATTGGTTCGATCGAATTATAGGGGGTTTATCACCAAGTTCGCAGTAGACACAACAGTCAGCTACAGTGAGGTGGAATGATGCTTCCTCAAAGGACTGCAAGGTAAGTACATTAAATCTTTGAACACTTGGATTAAGATGTTATTGTGTGAAAAGAGGCTTATGTGAATAAATTGATGTTTGGGCCTACGTGAAGTGGGAGGATCTATAGAAACGAAGGTAACACAGAGATAGAGAATAGCCCCTTAATTTCGCCTCAACGAGAAAGCGAGGAAGAACTCACGAAAGTTTCTCTGAGAAGCACAGTCAGTCTCATAAGGCAACGAATTCTGCACCTACCACCTCCACCTACACTGTCACCAGTCTCACCATCTTCACCTCCATCTCCACCCACACCACCTCCACCACCACCACAGTTCAATATGTCGAGCGCGATAAAATTGTCGATATTCAGAGGAGTATGGAACGAAGATCCAGACCAATTTTGGTTCGTGGTAAGGGCCATATGGGAAGCACAAGGAGTCATGGATGACAATATAAAGAAGGCAACGTTGGTGAGCAATTTGCAAGATCGCGCACTGACATTGTACATTAATCATTCTAATGACCATCCGAACGTGGGGATCATAGATACCCAAGCTGCATTGAACAAGGAATTTAGCAGGCCAAAGTCAGAGACACAATTGATTATCGAGTTTAAGGAGATCGCAATGCTTCCAGGAGAGACCCCATGGGATATGGATCAGAGGCTGAAGAGTATGATTTATGAAGACAACATGACCTTGATAGATGGGCAGTAGCTCGCATGGTTTGTAGCGTCACTAACAGCGCATCTAAGAATGGTGATGTCATAGTAGAAGTTATCAACCCAGGCTGAAGCTTTGGAGATTGCAATGGGACTGCATGAGACCCCAATATAAGATCCTGGTCTAGGAGTCCAACAAATCCACGTGCAACTGTAAAATTTGTGTCTGGAAATGCAGAGTTTGAAATAGGACAAGACAACTCGCCCAGAAGCATGTGAGGAAGTATGGTGCATAAAATGCAATGGCCAGGGGCATGACAAGGACCATTGTCCAGTATTCACGAATTACTTGACAAGAGGAGCGCTGATGCCATTAAGACCAGAGGCACAAGCAGGACCAAACATGGCTCCTACATTATGGTGCGTGATCTGTCAAATACGAGGAAAACACACTACAAATAATTGTCATATATTACAGAAGTATACGTAGACATCCCAACAATTATTCTGTAATTTCTCCAGGTCGGTAAGCCATGATGAGCGCACCTGCAGAAGTTATGAACTAATGATGGATCAGAGTCCTACCTACAGGGTACAAAACGAAACACAAACCCTCAACCCAAATGCAGGAATGGTGCACACTAGATTTCAAGGGCGCGGATGAGGTCGAGGTGGAATGGGACCAGGAAGGGCTCGCGGACAACTAATTTGTTACAATTGTGGAGGGCCAAGGCACTATGCTTGTGATTGTACGAATCCGACGAGAACATCATGTTTATACTATATACAGTTTGATCATGAGGAAGAGGACTGCCCTACACTGACAGTGAGGCTGTGCGAAAAAGGGGTACTCCAACCTCCCCCAACTCAGAACTTTCAAATGATGAGGTTTGAGTCGTGCGAAGACGACCCGAATGTAAACATAGTGCTCAGAACTGGTATCATGATAGGAGAGGACAAAGGTAAGCAGCTCGAAGAAAGTGTGTGTGTTCACAAGGCTACTACAAAGGAACTTGAATTTGATCTAGAACACGCGAAGGAGACATTCATGGAATCTAAGAAGAGCTTCACGGAGGCCACCACTTTAAGTAGAAAGGATCAACTAGAGCCGGAGATGGATCCTTCAATGATAACTACCTTTCTGGAGACATGTATGAAACTGCTGCATGACAGCAAGGCACTGAAAGGGCTACAGGAACTTATCACTAGGTGCACTGGGTTAGGAGAACTGCGCGTAGTCTGGAAACTCGGAAAGCACACATTGCAAACAGGAATGGAAATGAGATTGACTATGCAAAACGAGTATGAAATGGATCAAGTAATTTTGGATCTAGGATCGGACACGAATGTACTGCCAAAACAAACATGGGAACACATGGGCATACCTACACTATAATGGTCTCCTATTCAATTATGAATGGTGAACGAACAGAAGATCATACCCATGGGAAGATTGCAAGGAGTAACGATGGATATTGAAGGTGTAAGCGTACTGGCAGATTTCGAAGTGATAGAGATTTTTGATGATAGCAATCCCTATCCCACACTACTAGGAATAGACTGGGCCATCTATATGAACGGAGTAATAAATATAAAGAAGCGCAAAATAATTTTTGAGAAAAATTCACTACACGTAGTGGTGCCTTTAGACCCTGTGGAAGGAGCATGCTACATAGAGCCAGTGCGCAATGATGAGAGAGATGATGAGCTAGACTGTATCTACAAGATTACTACTTGGGAACAGGATTGGGTGAATCCTACAACAGATGGTTAGATTTTGTGGGAGCGCAAAAGCTCCTGCACATCAGATTAGGAGGAGGAAACAGAATAATGGTAGAACCGGTTACACGAAGTAACCACGCTCAATTGCAACATGATGGTTAGATCATTGCGCTGCGTGACAATAGAGGTGATGGATCTATCTATGTATGACAAATAGACAACGATGGATGAATTCCTACATGAATTTGAAAGTTGTTGGGTTGTGTTATATTCTTTCCACGACTAATCCATGTAATGAACCGGGGGGTTAGAGGGGGGGCGGAGCCCCCCCTTCATTGCGCCAATTGCGCAGCGAGGAGGTCACAGGGCGGGTGGCAGCCCCCCCTGTTTGGGGAGTTTGAGGGGGGCAAGTAGTCCCCCTCCCTTCGTTGCGCTGATTGTGCAGCGAGGAGGTCACAGGGGGGGTGGCAGCCCCCCCTGTTCGGGGAGTTTGAGGGGGGCAAGTAGTCCCCCTCTACGAGGTCCGGGGCAGCGACCCGGGAAAAAAGGTTTTGGACCCTATATTAGGTTGGGTGAACTTACCTATGGTTTTTGGTCCATGGTTTTGGGCATGATGGTTTTCGGTCCATGGTATTGGATGCTTCGGCATGTATAAATATGTATTGTAACATTGAAAGGAATATAATGAAAAATCAAGCTGGTAGTTCCGGTTTTAGGATCCAGGGGAAAATCTCTGTGCATATGTGTTATGCTCTCGCATTGTTTATTTTCTTTGTTTTAGAATTCGTATGCAGGTAATTTCTATACAGGGTTAAAACCTACAAAAGCGCAGTGCTAGAACAGTAGTGGTTCGATGCTCTAAAATGGGTACTGCGCACAATACCCACAAGGTGGTGGGATACGCATCAGAGAAGTATTGAGAGTTGATGCGAATGTAGAAGGGGGATGCTTATATGATTTGGGAAACCTCAGCTATGGATTAGAACCGGTTATGAGGGATGAAACAGCTTGCACGCCCACCTTTCTAGATGGGTACAGGCATATGGTACACAACCCGCATGAACGCACATCGCTATCACAATATGAAACAAGGACAACAAGTAGAAGCAAGCAAGACAAGTGCGCGAATGATGAAGCATGATAAAACCTAGCACACCAAACATCATACACGGGCAAGCCTTTAACAAGGTGTGTGAAGTGTTGAACAGGGTCCACCATGTAAGATGCACTGACTGGGACCTATGCGTACCAGTGGTTGTATGGGCTTTTTGGACCATGTGAAAAACTCTGACCCTGCAAGCGCTTCTAAAGCTTAAGCATGAAGCAGGGGCTGTAGTCCCTGTGGAGCATGCGAAGACAAGTCCGTGCATAACAACACTCGTAGATACGATGGTTCAAGAAATAACACAATGGCATGAAACAAAACATATAAGGCTTGAGGATAAATTCCGATGGGGAAACTTTAGACTTCGCGAACTTGAAAAAGACTAGGTACGGCTAAGGGAGAAAATTGTTTTAATGGATGAGAGGTCAAGAAGCTGGAAAATGAAATAAAGGAAGCATTTCTGTTTGAGAAACTATGGCAAGGCAAGGTGCATACAGTCATACTAAAAAATTGGAAAGTTATCATCATGAATTGGTTAGTCTATTGTCATGGCTAAGACCGCATCTCGCCAAGCGAAGTGACTAGGGCAGCACGGTGCTAATAGTAGATTGTGCGATGTCGATCACTACAAGGGACGATGGGGATACTCTGTGAACCATGGTGGAGGATGAGATGAAGCCCTGCAAGGGTGGTGTGCCCACCTGACTATCCATAGGAAGGATAGTCTTAGCGCTCCAGGTAGTTGAAAGGGAGCATGGGACTATATAATATTCTGCCTGGGGGTTGCACGATATGAGAGTTGCGCATAGGAGCAAGACATCACAGGGTTCGCAACTACGCATGGAGGGCTGCGTTGCCACACGGGTCAGCTGGGAAGTGACCGTTGGTGTCACTGTTCATGACGAGATGTCCAACTTGAGGCCAAATGGAGCAGGTGGCGGGCATTTAAGGAGAAATATATGGAGAAGATTTGGGAAAATCCGCCACCAAGGAAGCATTGATGACCTGAAATGGGGGGGAATGGTTTAATTTGAATTCTAAAGGCACTGTAAAACTTAAAGGGCTAGCCAGCAGACAACACTTGGTCATTTGAGCATTGAGCGGTTGAGAAGAGCACAAAGTGTTGAGAGTCGGGTGATAATACAGCCCCTGAGTTCGTGAGAGACAAGATACTGTGTTGAAATGATGACGACCACTAAGGATGGGTTGGGAATTGAGGAGGGAATCATCGGCAAGGCCGCACAGACCCCCATGGTACAGGATGTTCCCGAAGGCACTAGGGCTGTGATAGAAATCCCCAAATCACTACGGACGCCGACGCCGAAGAAGGATAAGTAGGCAATGGGACCAGTATGCATGTCCCTATGGAATCCACAACACAACAAGTTATCCATGGAAGAAAAAGGGAAGGCAGTCACAATTGCAACAGATGAGGAGGAAGAAGATTTTCAAGCACTGATTGCCGCTACAGAAGAAGAAGAAGATGTGGAGGAGGACATCCAACCATTGCGCTCCGCTGTGAAACTACCCTCCCTCTGCGGAAAGGAAAAGCCAAGGTACTAAAGGATTTGGATGCAACGAAGATTTCACTCCAAACAGCGCTCCTCCCTGATGGTATTGTATTTGAGGGCTTACACCTAGGCCGCGTTCCCACCATGAAATTTGAAGACTGGGACCTCGCGGACAGTGATAAGTTCCCGCACTTAGAGATGGAAAATTTGATGAAGAAGAATACGGAGGGGGTAGTGATATCGTTAGAGCCGCGAAAATGGCTGCACGGTGTGGAAAAGGCTAGGTTTTTGCACTTGTTATGGATTCCACATTTCCACCGCGTGCCCATCACCATTTTCGTCATCAGGCAGCTGCTCTGCCTAGTGCATGATGGGTATCTATGGCTGGAGGAACCTATTCCCATCACGACAGACCTCATCCACCGGATTTCTTAGCTTCCCTGTAAGGGAAAGGACCCCACGACAATAACCGGGAAAAGTAGCGATTTGGCTCTCGCAGATGCCTTGAAGAAAAAGTATAAGCTGAAGAAAAAGAAGAGGGGCTACGCCATCTCTAGCATCAAGGATAAGTGGGTACATGTAGCCACCCAACTCCTAGTCGGTAAATTAATGAGAAAATGTTGCACTGATGAGGTACCAACACCAGTGGTCACATTGGCCACACAATGCACAAAGGGGGTCCAGTTCAACTGGGCTGAGTTCTTCTGTGAGGAGTTTTTGTTAAACTGTTGCGAAGCCTAGGACCAGGGTAAGACCTTCCACTACGCGTGGTTGCTCTTATCCATCTTGCTGGTAGTGGGAGAACTATCAGAGGATAGTCAGTTCACGAACATTGACTAATACTTACCAGAGGTCGCAAAGTACGCTTCACTCTAGGCCACCAAGGACGTGAAACGGATTCACGATATAAAAAATTTATGGGTGCTCATGGAGGCAAGCATCCAAATGTGGATCAATAGGAGACCACACCTGTCACCTATAGTGCACAATAGCCTGCAGAGTTTTGCAGATTTCAAGGCAGATATGCACAACATATACATCAGGGCGCGGAAGGATCCGGCGAAGCAGTGGATGAAGCTACCATTTGTAGCCACTAACGATGCGACCTTTACAGTATTGGAGACATGGCCTCCTGAGTGGCGTGCCTAATATTTTGGCAGAACTAGAGAAAGGGGCAGCATAGAAAAAGAAGGATGATGCCAAGTTGCACGTCACCAAACTGGCTACGAGAAGGTGGAACGAGAAAGTGGCAACTGAGATAAGAGTAGCCCACGAAGCGGCACAGGAAACCATGGAGTAGAAGAAGGCCGTAGAAGCAGTAGTAGCAGCGTAGACAATAGAGGCCACAATAGTACAGGCAGAGGAGGGCCACGCAACATCCTCAAGGCAGGAGGCGGAGGACACATAAATAAAATAAGGGAGCATGAACCCAGGGACCATGTCCACACATCTCAAATGGTCATGCATCACAGAGAGATCGGGTCTAAGGAAGAAGGTCAAGACCTCGAAGTTAGCCATTGACCCGTTCACCTTAACTAAAGGTGATCTCCATGACATCGGTGAGATGGTCTGTGATGTCACCAATGGAGCACTCTAAGAGTTTATGACGGAGCACCAGAGTGTTTAGGGGCCCTCAGGGCACATCTACAGGAGTTATAGGTGCGGGCCCCTTAGGAAGGTACCCTGTCTATCCATGTCGCGACAAGTACTTCAGCAGCAGAGCAGATGCTGCCCGCAAGGATGGTGAACACAATAGTGTTACTAGAGGGAGTGTTAGTATCATCAGATGCGATGGACTGAATGACAGTTAGCAAGATGAAAGGCCTGGGCCTTAATCTAGCTGCCCTTCCTCGGGAAATGCTCTACCAGCTACAGGATGGAATAACAGTAGAGCTTCGCGCTAGGGAAAACTGCACGATCCAAGTTCTTAGTGAACAGAAGATCAATATGGAGGAGCTCAGCTTACAGCGTGACGAGTTGGTGTGGTCTTCCAACTATTCATATTTCATGCATGATGTCTGGTCGGGTACCTGTTAGATAGAGCAGACTACCAATCATGGATCTGTAGGTTGGTTGATGTACAACTACTGATTCATCATTTGCGCTGAGGCTGCATCCTATTACCATAGGGGTACATACTGGTTTAGACTCTTCCATGCCATATTTATTCAAGATCTGCTTAAGATACTTGGTTTGTGACAAAAAAATACCATCTTTATTTTGTTGAACTTGTAAACCAAGAAAATATGTGAGCTCACCAAGCAGGGATATTTCAAATTCTTTATGCATAATCAAAGCAAAGTTTTGACTCATGGCTTCTTCATTTCTACCAAAAATGATATCATCAACATACACAACAAGTATTAGAAATTTATCATTGTCAATTTTTCTATATAGATTGCTATCAGCTGAGCCTTTTGAAAAACCTTGTTGATGAAGGAATTTGTCAATATGATAATACCAGGCCCTTAGATCTTGATTTAGACCATAGAGAGCCTTTCTGATTCTGCATACAAGTTTTGGATCATTTCCAAGATGAATCCATCTAGTTGCTCAATCTATACTTCTTCTAGGTCTCCATTAAGAAAAGCAGATTTCACATCCATTTGATATACTTTGAACTTCTAAAAGCTAGAAAGAGCAAGGAAAATTCTTATGGCTTCAAGTCTAGCAACAGGTGCAAATGTTTCTTCAAAGTCTATACCTTATTGTTGAGCATACCCTTTACAAACAAGTCCGGCCTTGTTTCTAATAACTTCTCCATTTTCATTCAGCTTGTTTTTGAAAATCCATTTGGTTCCTATGACATTTTTATCATTAGGTCTGGGAACCAATTCCCAAGTATTATTCTTTTCAATCTACTCAAGTTCTTCATTCATGGCCTTGACCCAACATTCATCTTTGCATGCTTCATTGACATTTTACGGTTCAACAGTAGAAAGCAAAGCTAGATAGCTTGAAGCTTCTATAATAGTTCTTATTGTCTGCACACCTGCCTCTTTATGCCACAAAATTTGAGTCTCTAAATGATTCTTCTGAACATACTTGGATGGAGTCTTTTCTTCTACCCTTATCTATTCTTCTGGTGCCTAATTGGTTTCTTCTTCAGAATTAGTTTGATTTGATGTGGAAGGATAGTCCTCATCTTCTTCATAATCTTCGGTTTTTACCTGCTTTGGATTTTTGCCTGCTTCATCAACCACAACATCAATACTTTCAACAATTTTCCCAAGTCTTTTATTATAACACTTATATCCTTTACTTCAAGAAGAGTACCCAAGGAGAATGCCTTCATCTGCTCTAGGTTCAAACTTGCCAAGTTGTAACATTTGCTTCCAAAAACTTTGAAGTATTTTATAGTAGGAGTCTTACCATACCAAAGTTCATGTGGAGTTTGAGTGTTGTTTACCCGAACGCTTGTTTTGATGAGAATAGTGATGTCAGCAAATGCAGCTTCACCCCAGAAGGTTGCAGGAGTTCCAAACTCATCTAGCATAGCATGAGCCATTTGTTGAACAGTTCTGTTCATCCTTTCTACCACTCCATTTTGCTGAGGACTTATTGCAGTAGAGAATTCCCTTCTTATTCCATATTCTTCACAGAAGTCAAAGAATTCATCCGAGGTAAACTCCCCTCCACGATCAGACCTAAGGCATTTGATTTTTCGATCTGATTCATTTTCAACCAAGGCTTTGAAGGCTTTGAACTTTTCGAAAGCTTCATCTTTATACTTTAGAAGTCCTATCCAACACATTCTGGAAAAGTCGTTAATGAACAATATAAAGTATTCTTCTCCATGAGGTGAATTTTTTCTAGATGGACATCATAAATCAGTGTGAACAAGTTCAAGAGGCTTACTAGTTGATCCTTCCTTCTCAGGGAAATGTGCTCTGGTTTGCTTACCAAATTGACATGATTTGCATATTGTATTTTCTGGAATATTGATATCTGGAAGATTACGAACAACCTTGTATCTACATGCTTTTCTTATTTGAGGGAAGCTTAGATGCCCCAATCTTCTGTGCCATAGCCAGTGTTCATAGTTTTGCTTAGGTAGCACTGTTGTTGTCCCCCCTTGATTATGCACAGGTTTTTTGGAGTTCTTACACCTTTGATCACTGTTTCTCTTATATCAAGCTCACGAACAATACGTCCATTTGATCGAAATACTACCTCATTTCCTTGATCACACATTTGACTGACACTCAATAGATTATGCTTTAGACCATCTACATACATAACATTTCCAGCTTTAACTTTTTCTTTTAAGAGAACAAAGCCTTTACCTTTTATGACTGTAGGAGTATCATTACCAAATGAGACCTTCTTTTCCTTTTCTAAGGCATTATATGACTGAAGTTTTTCTTTACCACCTGTCATGTGTTTTGAGCATCCATTGTCGATGTACCACTGATTTTCTTGTCCTTCGGCATACAAGGCTATACCACATCTTTCTATTTACGATTCTTTCTTTTTCCATGTTTTGGGACCCAATGAAGCTTGCTCCTTCTGAGATGTTTGCCAAAAATTACTCCTACATTCAGAATTTTCATGACCGAAGTTATTACAAATAGTTATTGTAGGTCCTTTTCATGATCCCAGTCACATTCCTTTGATTTCATGCTTCTCTAGTCATGACGGTCTTGTAAGCAACATATTGAGCAACTTTATGTCCAAAGTTATGACATGAAAAACATTGGCCATTAAAGAAATTCCTTCGATTATCAAATCTACTGACCTGATGATTTCCATTGATATTCATTCTTGAAGCAAATTGAGAATGATTTACCTAAGGTAGGTTGTAGCTTTTGACATCATTTCTGACACCACTTATGTTCATCATTGAAGTAGATTGAACCCAATTTACCTGGTGATCTACTTTATGCCTTTCCTGACGATTTTCAACCTGTTCACTTCTCCTTGTTGCATCAAGATAGCTTTTGGAGGTTGATGGCTTCTGTTCTTGAGATGCTTGTTCTATATATCCAAGAACTATCTTTATCAGAGGAGAACAATGCACTTTGATAATTTCATCTAAAGTTTTTGATCCTTTAGCAAATCTAAGATTGAGAGCTTTTGTTTTCTCAATATCTTTTCTTAGACCCACAATTTCACATTCTAACTTTTCATTGTGTTTTTCCCTTTCAGCAAGTTGGAATGTCAGAGTATCTATAATCATACTCTTTTCTTCTAAACAGATTTTAATTTTAGAAATTTCTTCATAGAGACCATATTCATCTAAAGCATCCAAGAAAGCATCATATTCAAAAGTCTATAATCATTTCCATGTTCATCTTCATCACTATTTGATAAACCATCGCTATCTTCATGCATATAGTAGCTCTTATTACTTACATTCTGTTTTCTATTCCATTTTTCCGGTTCCTTACCTTTATCCAACTTATCTTTATGAGGACATTTGGCTGCATAATGACCGACTCTTCCACAAGCAAAGCATTTGAAAGGAAGTTTACCTCTGAATATTCCAGAACCCCATTGAATGTTCTTAACAAAGTTTGCTTCTTCCTCTCCTTCTTAAGTGTGTCCTGATTCATTGAACTCTTCTCTTCCCAAAGCCTTGAATGCAGTTTCTCTCATATCCGATGGACTCCCTTTCCTCATTTCAAAAGCAGTTAGGATTCTATGTAGTTGTGTCATAGTAATACTCTGAAGATTCTTCTTTTCTTCTATGGCAGAAACTTTTGATTCAAACTTAGAAGACAGGGATCTCAAAACTTTTTCAACTAGAGTAACTTCTTTTATCTCTTCACCCAAGTTTTTCATGCGATTAACAATCTTATCTATATGTAAGAAGTAATTATTTATACTTTCATCATTGTGCATTTTGAGAGTTTCATATTGAATTCTGAGAGATTGTAGTTTTACATGTTTTACCTGATCGTTTCCTTCATAGCTTAGAACGATCTTGTCCCATATTTCTTTGGCGGTTTTGAGCCACATAACCTTGACAAATTCTTATTGTGACAGACTCCCCAATAATGTATTGGCAGCCTTGACATTTGTTTCATATTGCTTTTTACTTGCAGTATCTGTAGGAATTTTTGATGGAAATGTGCATCCTCCTTCCATGATTTCCCAAACATCTGTTCCAAGAGATTGAAGATAGGTTGTGGTTCTTACTTTCCAATAGATGAAGTCGCTCCCATCGAAGATTGGTGGTCTAATGGATCCTTCTCATTCATAGGTACTCAAGATGATAGATCTTCCTTCAAGCAATCAAGCTTCTTTTGAAGGACCTATTCTGATACCAATTGTTGGAAATAATACTAAGAGGGGGGGTGAATTAGTATTAGTAAGTCAATAAAATTTCTTTTCACAATCAGATTTGTATACACTAGTTCAGTTAATTAAACTTACGTATATATGCAACTATAGTTAAAGAAACTCACGTATATCCTGCAGACTTATAATTTAGTTAATTCATCAGATGTTGATCTTTAGTATGTGCATCAAAACCATATAACAGTAACCAGGTACAATAAAAATAGAGCAGACAATCACACACAAGAATACAAGATATAAGGTGGAAACCCAATGTGGGTGAAAACCACCTGCTGCAATTTGTCTCTATCTTCTTTTAATAAGAAACTTCTTTTTACAATATTTCTGTACTGGTGCAGTCTTATACCAGTATGTAGGCTTCTACCTGCAGAAGGCTACAACCTTCTCTCGTTCTCCAGCTTCTCCTGGAAGGGAGCTACAACCCCCTAGCTCTTGTACTAGCTGATGTGTTTACTAGCACGTAGGTGCTGACCTACAGAAGGCTACAACCTTCTATTTTCTTCCAAGGACCACGTTTCATAAATTTTTAGACTGGATCCAACAATAACTTCAATCAACCCTCAAATATATCTACATCAACCAATCTCCTTTGCACCAACCAAAACTAAATCAACCAATCATTTTTCTGAATGTTGTAACTAGAACACAGTAATAGTAACCAGAACCCAGAACACTGCAATAGCAAACAGAAGTAGCTAAAACATATTTTATGAGATACGCTACTTCAATGTGTATAACCTGTGGGCATACACACTTTCCTCAGGAAAAAACCTGCATATATGCTATTTTGAAATGCCGAGCTAGCGTGTATATGCACCCTTACTGTAATGAATCTGCGTACAAATGTGTAAAAGGTGATTTAACCTTTACAACTATTCAGACATCATTTATACCCAAATCATCAAATTTACAGATTACGACATTCGCCAATTATTCAGATAAAAGATCAAAACCACATAAAGATACTTTTCTTCAAGCTTTAAGATCTTGACCCATCAATAGAACTTATCCTTCTTCAAGCACTCAAGTTCTTCCTTGATTCAGATCCAGCTATACACCATAACCCAATGACCAGTACTCTAGATCTTACTTTTCATTAGATATTCAATGCTTGAGTGCCTTTACCTAATGATCTCCTCCTCTTTTTATAGTCTTAGGCCTTACTCAATACCATGGTCCAAAACTACTTAGAATCAATACCTTGGACCAAATACCTGGGGTCAACACTTCGGACAAGATACCTTGGACCAATACCATGGGTCAAAATACCATGGTCCAAATACCATGGACCAAAACCAAATTCTTCAACATGTATGTGCCTTTCCTTGCGTGAAACTACGTGTATACACATACGCACCTTTTGGTTGGTGAATCTGCATGTATACGCGGCTTGGTCAAGTGATGCGTATATCTATTTTTCCTTCATTCTGAGAGCCTGAACTATGATCTGTCATCTGAGTGAGGTGCCATCAAGGACAACACCTGTGTCATAGCACCAAACCTGTGTCATAATACCAACA
Organism: Pinus taeda; assembly: GCA_000404065.3. NCBI lineage: Eukaryota > Viridiplantae > Streptophyta > Pinopsida > Pinales > Pinaceae > Pinus > Pinus taeda. Next base: position 44,942 of record APFE031040457.1, read on the forward strand.
CCCTTCACATTCCCCTTTATGACATTTCATCTACCCTCATAACTCTTCATCTACTCTATGATTGTGATCTGAAAATGGGGCACTTAGGCTTCTTGTCTAGCTTACAAGAACCTCTCCCACTTCCAAAGCTTGAATATTCCCAAGTCTTTAATGATTAACCAATGCGGAATTAATAAATGTTTGAAAATATAGTGTATGTTGATAACTTTTTTAAATTAATTATATGTTTTAGAGTCTGATGTTTGTGTTGATATGTGAATGTGCTTAAATTGATGTATAAATGCATATAATAGTGAATAATGCAGCATTAAAAACAAACACATAAGATAGCAAAATAATTAGGAGTTCACCCACAACTCTTGGGCTATGTCTCTGTGAGCTCTAGTCAACTCAACTAGGCTCTCTGGGATTATGGTATTAGTCTTTTTTACAAGCTCTTGGCCCAACTCCTATTGTTCTACACAAAAATAGTGAGTTTAGACACCATTTAATCCCCTGGCTCTTGAAGCTCTGGCTCTTGGCTCTTGGCTCTGGCTCTTTGGCTCTTGGTTTCGGCTCTTGGCTCTAACTCTGGCTCTTTGGCTCTAGTTCTAGCTCTTGGCTCTGACTCTGGCTCTTTGGCTCTTTGGCTCTTCGCTTTGGCTTCTTTCCGCCTTTTGAAACCTTCACACTCTCTGGCTTTTCACTTGAACTTCAAGTGACCCCAAAGGCTCCCTCAGCTGCTCTTTTGCTTCTACACTACCTCTTTGGCTTTTGCACTGCCTCTTTTACCTTAGCTTCCTGCTTTGGCTTGGCTTCCAGCAATAGAAACCCCAACAACACCTTCAGCAACCAATTGTCTTCTTAGTTTGTTGTTCTGTGGCTTTAAAGCCAAAGTTGCATTCCCTGTTCATTTCAGATTCTCGTCTCTCAGTCTCCCCGGCCTCCGTCTGCTTCGAATCCCTCTTTCAACAACTATACCATCATTGCTTAACGCCAAAAGGGGAGGTGGCCACCATTTCTGTAACGTAAGGGGCAATCGGCGCTTGGAATCCTTAGTAAGAATGGTTCTCTATTTACACAGAGAACGCTGTGAAAACATGGGAAAGTCCGCAGAAAACATAGTTCCCGGACTTCAAATATTCATAATCACGTCCCAAACTCCCATCAGGTCTGCCCATAATCGCTATCGCATGTTGCAGTTGGCATGTTCTTTGGTTTCCCTTCGTATTTTAAAAATACATTAAAACAGTGAAATTAACGCAAACATGGCTTTGGGTGGATTTGTAATTATATATATTTCCATTCTGGAACCCTTTCAGGTCCGGTTTACATTGCATCGTGCTTCCCCTTTGTATTTCTCTTAATAAGCAATATATACGAAAATGCATTAAAAACACCTTTCAGCGGACTTTAAAATATATAAAACCCAGTTTATATCATCGTCGGGTTCAGTCCATCGAATCGCCCATATATATATAGATATGGCCCCGCTGCATTGTAATGCGCTGATTGTCATCCTGCGATGCGACAAGTCGCAATAGTAGATCACAAAAGTCTAAGGCCTCCCCATATACATGGTTCATGCTAATGACGATTGCGATTGCCGATCCGCCTGTCACCACCGATGCGATGTGCCGATAGGATATGGACCGTTGATTGACGAGATCTGATAGTTCCTATTTACTGCCTTCGATAGCCTTGTTTTCATGGTTTTCTTCATGTTTTTAAGGCCCGATGGTTTTATCTGATAAGTCCAAGACTTCTTTTTCGGTGGTCTTTCCCTTTTGGGAGATTTGGAAGACTTAGAGGGTTTTTAGACCCATTATTCTAGGGATTTTTACCTCTTTTTCCTTTCAAAAAGGGCAGCTTCATTTTATGATAGCTTTCCCATCTGAAGTCTGTTTTCGCCCATTTAAGTTGCGTTGGATTCAAAATGGAGGCATCCCTGCAATGAAACTATTTCTAAGAGCAACCTTCGACTTTCATTTTCCTCTAATTACAAAGTATTTGTGCCATTTGGCACCTTTTACCTCTTGCATGAAGTCTTTTAGACTTAGAGGTTTATCTAGGATCCATTTTTGGATCAGACTGTTTCATCTAACTATCGACACTTGAACTTCCCCTTGATAAGACGTTACATTAAAATGTGCATGTGCCCATGTGAGACAAAATGGCTTGATAAAGAAATGCAAGATATCACTGACACTTAGTTCGTTGTGGTGAGACCAACTGTTTGACATGATTTTGATGCTGAAGGTGGTGAGCTAATGCCAATCTTGTTCGTCCATGATGGTGTGCATGCGCTCCATGGTGACATCTTGTTAAAGGGAACTCTTGCCTCCATTTCATCCGGGTGCATTAGTATGGTTCCTTCATCCAACTCATCTGCTCGCATGCGCATGGTCTTCTTCGGTGTGGCTAAACCAACAACAAACTGATGCATAGTGTCTATGTTGATCTTCTGGTGTGTGATGGTGGTCATGTGCATCAACTGTCAACTACATGTTCAGCTCCAATCAGACTTGCTTCTTGTCTTTGCCTTGGTGAGTGTGTTGAATGGGTGGGATCGCATGAGTGTGCACAATGACATGCATACTGTTGAATTCCCTTGCATGCTATCAACAACATTTCTCACCATGTCTGCTCTGTGCCAATTGCTGGGATGGATCTATAACTTGTACGAGCGTATTTTCATTTGTGAGTGCATGTTGTGCCCCCTACTATACCTGTTTCTGTTGCAACTCATTCTCTCATCTATGCAACTCATGTTCTTCCTTGAGTTGTTGCTTCAGCACATGCAACTCCTCATCTATTCCATTCTCTGCCTTTGCATGCTCTTCATGTCTCTCTGTCACCTCATAGCCTGAGTCTCCAAAGTTATTTTCATCACAAGTGGATCTGCTTGAGATTCCAACTTATTTTTGCGTCTATGTAGTCAACAACCTTCCTTGTGTGCTTGTTGCATCTGGTATGCTACCTTCAACTTCTATTCATGGCGTTTCTTGTTGTGATGTTTTTTCTGTCATATCTTGATGTCCTTGTCTATAAACAACTTGATGTCTTCGTGGGTAGGCTAGTTCATAAACACTTGATCGACTGCATCCCCAAGTGTGCTCTGAATGGTGTCTTTGACTCTTCTCTCCTGGAAACCATTGTACCCATGTTGCTGAGAGGCAGATGAACATCTGTGATACTTAGAGACATGGTAACACTCATGGAAAGAAATATGTCAGTTGAAAACCAAAATGAACTTGAGAACTGACTTGCAACATACCTGTGTGACTGATCATGAAGATTGTGCAATTTCTGTTGGGAGGTTAGTAGACTAGCTGCCAAGGTTGCGCAAGGCATAGTACAGGTTGTCAAGAGTCTAACTGATTGCTAGAACTGCACAAGGAACAGTCCAACCCAAGTGCTGACTATCGGAATTGTGCAATGTGAAGTCTTAGCTAGCAATGGTTGAATGCTCAATGACTACATTGCGTAATTTTCTGGGCCAAAAGTCACTATCCCTTAGAATTACGCAATGCAAAATTGGAGGACAGTCACTAATTAGAAATGTACATTTCCTCAGAGGAACAAAAAGCCTTCCATTTCAGAATTACACAATGTTGTCTTAATGAGGCAGAGTCCAAGCCAAGGCTGCCTAGACCCACCGACGAGAAACTGAAAGCAAATGTAAATGTGAATGCATGGCAATGCTGAGTGTAAGTATAATTGAAGATTGTGCATGCAAATGGTGAATGACAGATTTAGAAAACAGAACAACATGCCTGTGGGTGAGACGATTCACCGAATTGGTGACCGTTCATGAAAAACAGTTTCATGCATGCAACAACAGTGAGATGTTAATGAAAACTAAAATGGTGCTAGTACAAGCTAGTGTGTATCAAAATGACAGCATGCACTCACTGAAATCAAGCAGACAAAATTCATAGGAGAAGAAACACAAAAGCACCAGAAATGCAACACAAGACATGGAAGGTGGGCTTACCCCAAATCAGCTGAGTTGAATGTGCCGACGACTCCTAGATACGATGTGGGATGTCAGAGCTACAAGATTGATGTGAGGAATGAGCTCTACAACGTTCGGTTCATGAGTTTTGATCAAATTGAAGATGTGACGCACATGCCACAAATCTAGGAAGAGCGACACCTAGTGGGAGGTTTCCAAAATGGTCTTTGCATGCAACCTCCAACTGTTAAAAGTATACTCCTGAATCAAGGGATTCCTTTGCATGTTGCCTTGGGAGAAGCAACGCATGCATGCAAATCAATTTTGCTCAATCCCCGAGGGAACCGGTCAACTCAATTGCACATGCAAGAGGTTGCTCAACTACTAGGAGAAAATGTGCATTTCTTGGAAGGGAGTTAGGTTGGCTTCCCAAGAGATTTGTGCAATTTTTGGGTAGAGCAGTTGACTGTTGCCTAGGATTGCATAATTCTTGGGCTAAGCAACCCTATTGGGAGGAATTGTACAATTTTCTGGATGAGGCTTTACTGGCAAATTTGCGCAATTCTAGAGCCCAGCAGGATATCAAACAGAATTGCGCAATTTCTAGAGGGAAGGTTGGTTTCTCCCCAGAATTGCGCAATTTCTTGAGGGAGATGCTTAGTCTACAGCTGGACCAAGTCTGGAGGAACAACCTGTGAGGGGAATGCATCAAGCTTTGATAGACAGGCTATCCTTCTGCAAGAAAATCACTGAAGCTTGTGTACTTAACAAGGAAAGACATGCTACTATGAAAGGTTGGTAGGGAGGCTCCAAAACGAAGCTAAGGAAAAAATTTTGAGGGTGGTTGTAGCCGCTACAACAGACAGGTACAAGGAGATAAAGTGCAGGAATGAAATTATCAAAAACAACACTTATAACCAATTCATGAAGTAGACTTCCATCTCATAAAGTAGATTTTTGTCAGTATTTGATACAGAGCATGGTAAATTGCGCATGGCCTTTCTTGAGGCCCAGATTCCACAGACCAAATCAGTAACAGACTACAAAAGCACCACCTTTGAATTCAGCAGTAAGGACATATATCCCATTGATCAAATGAAGATGAATAAGCAAACTGGTGAGATGATATCCTCTACCTTGACTAACATTGACATGTCCTTATCCAAATTACAAGTTTCTTTTGAAAATGTTCAGTCACAGTTGAAGATGGAGAAAGTCTCTTGCTTGGATAAAGATAATATTATCAAGTTTTTGGAAGACTTGGTGATCAAGATAGGGTATGACCTTAAAGATGTTAATGCTATTGAGGAGATTGTTAGAAAAAATAACTTGGACATTACAGCATTGAGGAAGCAGCTCAATCCTCTAGCTATAGAAGATCCAATGACTAAGGACGTTGAACAGAGTGAAGCACAGAAAGCAGATAGGATGAAATTGATCATAGACCAAAATATACAGATTAAGAAAATGGAGGCAGAGTTGGAGAAACTGATAAAGGAGAAGTAAGATAGCTTGAAGATGGCCATTATCCCCTTGGATTTTGTACCTCTTTCTCAACTACCATCAATAGGAGCAACCACTATAGTTACTCCTTCAACTAAGAATCCCAGTGTTGAACAGGTTACACAGACACTTCAAAACATGTCATCGCATTCAAAGGAAATTGAGACTTTGCAGGGCCAACTCAACGCTTTGGAATTCCAAAAGTCCAAAGCTGAAGTTGCTTGGACTGTTGAACTAGAGAAATCCCAGAGACTATTGGAAAAGTTGCACCAAGCAGAGAGAGACACTTCAAATTGGCCAAACCTTGGCCCAAACCAAGGAAACTATTTGGATGAACATATTAGACTCTATGAATGAGATTTGTCCTTCTATCCAAATCATATTTGAGAAGAATGAGCTAATACAGAATGCAACAGAAACTATTGTGCAAGGAAGGGAGAAACTGGGAGAGATGCCAACAGAAGCTATCAATATAATTAAATTGTTAAATTCAAAGTCCGAATATGAGTTGGAGGAAGTAAGAGTCAGTGATAGAACTTCCACCATTCTAGAAGCCAAGAAAGTCTTGACAAAGAGAAATCGCATTGATCAGTTAGAGGAAAGGTGTGAAACATTAGAGTTGCAGGTAAACAGGTTTACAAACAGGATTGAATACTTAATGCAAAATGGACTGCCCAGTATCTATGTCATAAATGACAATTTGATCACTCAGGAAGACTATATCCTAAAGATGAAAGAACTGGTCAAAAGCAGTGTTAACATCAGTGGAATTAAGGGGAGTATGACAGCAAAGGAATTCTTGGAGACCATGTCAAACGATTTCCATGTGCGGAATGAGGTAAAACACATTTTTACTATAAAACCAACTTTTACTAAATACACTGAGGTAGATGAAATTTACCGCAAGGTAACAAAGTTGATAGTTCCAGGTGAAAAGAGATGGGAGGAGTTGATTGATTTACTAGATTGAAGGATAACTTAGGAGCAGTAAAATGACTTTACCAGTGCAGCTACCAGTACAACGGTCATTTTAGCATCTCAACATTGTTTTGGGATGACTCAGCAACTGAAACGATCAAAACAAGCTCACCGTTCTCTTCAGAAGCCTATGTGGCCTTTCGTTCTGCCAGGGTTAGATGATATAGTTTGTAATTAGGCTAATAATACACTATCGGTTTGACAACAATTTTATAAATCATTTTTGTAAATTTTCATTATAAATACTTCACTGATTGAAGTATTAAGGTTTATTTCCGAATGTAATTTCCTTTTGCATATTATAATTTTCAAAGCACTGGAGCATCAATAATACAAGGACCTTTCATAGGATTCATGTGGTATACTAAATGGTGATGTGTCTCTTCTGTCTAATTGTTTAAACATTGTTTCTCTTTTCTTTATTATTATAAATTTCTGAATTAATCAACAAAAATTGTGATAAATACGATTCGTTATTTAGAGCGCCCTATTTTGGTTGTTGTTAATTTTAATGTTTTCCGTTGAAGTCAAGCCAAGGAATTCTTAATTTCTCCTTGGTTTCTACTGAAACCTTACACTTTTGCTATTCCATAATTCATTTTATTTTTGAAAAGATCCAGTTAGTGCAACCTAGCTTGTCCTATGAGAACTCCTCTAAAAATTGGTACAAAACTCCAGTTTAGTTTATAGACTCCATAGCCCAATGGAATTATAACACTCAAATCAACCAAACCTTTCAAATAAAACAAACAAGTAAAATCATAGCTAGCCTAAACTTACACTAAAAACAAAGCTAAATTAAATAGAGAGATCCCTCTTTGAAGCTGGCAGGGCTAGATCCCAGCTTCCAAAGCGGTTTTGATGTTGTCCTATGTGTTTACCTCCTCAACCTCAAGAATATAGAATGACAACACTCTTCATTTTGTTGGATAATATAAAAGGAAGGACTAGTTGTTTCTCCATGGATGGAGCCCAAATTTGGTGAACCACGTATAACTGTGTCTCTCTTGTTTTATGAATTTTCTGTTTTTGTGTTTCTACAATATTTTATGTTTTCCATTGCTCTAAAATATATAATTTTTTAACATAATAGTTATTAAAATCATGGTGATTCATTATAATTGCATGTGAATAGTCGTTGGTGGTCAAACTTTTTAAAGACGAATTTATAGCTTGCAAATAGTTGGTGTTTGATCACATGTTGCGTCAACATGTGACACATACAACCATTGGTTATAACCACCAATGAATGGATGGATTATATATGTTGCATTTGTTGTCGGACGGTGTAAAGCCAGCCGAGGGTTCACTAAGTTGTAGCAATGACCAAGTTCCAATTATAATGGTGATTAATATTGCAACTAGTGGTTGGCGGACCGCTAAGTTGGTGGCCTCGCCAACCCAAATCCAACAAAATCTTATTTCATGCAGCGGTCGATTGATATAACAAATATAACATATATTTTAACAATGACATTTGTTATTTCGGCAAACCGATGGTCTTGACTCGGCTATGGTTCATAATAGTTAATGGGTTCGATGATAACGACAGTGGTTTGTTGTTATGGTGGAACCAACATTGATATTCGACGGAATCTTGCTTGGTTTTGTAAACGGACAGTGGATTTTTTAGAACAGGAACCAACACCTCCAAGTTTCAACCATCAGCAATATTTTATTTCAAATGGTGGTTCCACAAAAAACAAATTTTTAATAATGGTTATGTATTTGGAAATGGTTAGCCTATTGTTTGAAATAAACTAATGGGTCAGTGTTAAAAAAAAATGGCTTTTATATATATCATATGGACCACACAAGTGTTGAACCCATGACCCCTGCCAAGTCAACACTCCCACCATGATTGGCTAATCAACTACGCAATGGGAGGACCTTGTTTGTAACATCGGTGGACCCATATAAAAACCTTTCATTTCATTCCAATAGCCAATGAGGGTCTAAAGAGGAAGTGTGGAACCAAGCCAAGATGGAACAATTCCTTATGGAACCTAGAATCGTGGAACTATGAGCTCTTTGGAACCTTGAGTGGAAGAACTAGGAGGGGATGATTCAAGTAGAGAATATTCCTTTTGATGCAGTAGATTTGTGGAATATAAAATATTCCCTGTGGGACCAGATTTGTAGGTGGTAGAATGTAGCTGGCTTTATACTCATTTTAACTAGAATTTCACAAGGATCGCAATGATGCAGTTACTTTTTTCATATGGGTAGAGAAATTCATGGTTCATGGAAGAAACCCTCCTCCATCATTTAATTGTTGGCCATTAATTTTGAGGAAATAATGCACCTATTGATAGTGGGTCATGTTTACAGTCAAAAGTCTCAAGAGGATGAGACAGACTCACTGGTGCTATGATTAGTGCAATTTGAGCAGCCAAATTTCAAGTCACTCTTGGGAATGGAGTTATAATGATGTATTTTGTCGTGTACTTATATTTCCTTTTATGATATGAATGAATCCGCCTCCCCACTATTGAAGCAGGGCTCGAGGGCATAGTCCACACTAGACAAACTTTGTTATCAAACATTTTGTGCATCATCTCTATGGTCTCCTTTATGTTGCTTCTTCTTTAAGTGTTTTGCATACATGGTTTTTACATGCTCTTTCATGCAATTCTGAAAACATCATAGAATAAAATATCTTAGATAATGTCAATAAATTAGAGAGATTCTAGATCAATGAACTATTTCGCAAGATTAATAACGATTCTTTCAGATGCATGCATGTGTCTTTATTAGGATAGTACTATTAATTTTCTGTTAGAGACTCACTTTTTCTTCATTTCCATGAAAGAACCATTACAAACTTTGCAATTGAATACATCACAGGGCTAACTCACTTATTTATCTCAAAATTTCACGTGTTTCTCTTGTGTCATTTATTGCATCCAAGGCAAATCTTTAAGATTAAGGCAACCAGCCTAACTTTTCAGCTAAGGATCCTACTAAAAATGGTGTGAGGTCTAATTGGGACTTCATATCACAGAGACTCTCTTACTGTTGGTGGCATCCAACACCATCAACACCTAGATATTAAAATATCTCTTCGAGAAGAGGTTCAATAAATATATATGTAATTTTCTCTTTAGTGGTAATGTATTCTAGATTGACAATCTACTTAGCTACTTATTATCTAAGTAATATTTGATAAACCCATGTTTTTCCTTGGAATGCATAACAAGGTTCCTTTCATATTGATTGTACTTGTATTATCACAAATAATTGACATATGTTAATCATGATTTACCTTGATACCCTTTAGAGTCTATCTAATCCAGAGGACCTAAGTACAACATGTTGTTTTTTCATTATATTCTTCTTTAGCTATAGATGGAGGGATTGAGGTCTATTACTTGCCAAACCATGACATTAAACAATTTCCCAAGAAGAATGCTTCATCACTATGTTTTTCTTGTTGTCAACACTTCCTACCCAATTTGCATCTATAAATTCCATTAAGATAAAATATTTGCTTCTCAAGTACCATATTTCAATGTCCATAGTCTTCATTCTGACATCTAATTTAGCTCTTCCTCCATAGCATTGACCCAATTCTCATCTTTACTCACTTGTATATTTCCTTTTGGTTTGAACCCCTATATCTCTAGTTCCAAATATTTGATTTTCTCAATAATACTTCTAAACAATCTATATGGAGTATTTTGATGTGGAAGTTATATCCCCTCCTCCTCTTGTTATTTCTTTCAACAATGCCATTCTTCTAAGAAGTCCTTGCTAAATTTTACTAGATGCACAGAACTGATATGACCTATGCATTTTTTCCATAATCAATCTTCATCTAATGTCCTCATACAATATTATTCTTTAACTTCATCTCAATCATACACATTTCTTGAGGTCCTAGTTGTGTTTTTCACCACTCTTCCTGGTCTTGCTTCCTTATTTCACATCCTTTGCAAAGAAACATGAGCCATTATCCCTAATTTCACATTTAACTAACACTCAAAAGATTGTATTTTATACCATCAACATATAGAACATTTTGAGCTTTATTATTTCCATTTTCGAGGCTAATTGTTGCCTTTCCAATTATCCTTCCTGATGTATTATCTCCAATAGTGACACTACCTCATTTTACTTCCTTTAAAAATAAATTTTGTCTTATCCCCTATCATATGTTGTGAACACCCTCTATGAACATACCACTAAATTTATATGATTTGAATATATAGATCTATTCCATAAACTTCGTATCTATCCTTATTCATTTTCCATACCTTTTTCCTTTCATTGTAATTTTTTTTCTTCGAAGACTTTATTGAGTTTCTTATACAATCACATTTTATGTGTCCATGGTTATTGCATTTGTAGTATTCAACATGATCCAATAGGGGAGAAAATGAGTTGTGTCTTCTAACACCACCTTTATGAGAACTTATAGATTTTTTACTTACATTGCCTTTCATTGAGGTCTTATGAGATCCTCTACTTCTATTATAACATAGTCATTTATTCTACAATTATTGCCTTAAAACCAAAATTATTACAATCAAAGCAATAGCCATTAAATAATTTTTGATACCTAGACATGAAGGGCCTTCTTGAAGGAATAATTCTTTTGAACCCATTGTAACTATATTTATGAGAAAACTCAGAGCCCTATTGATCTTTTACTCCTTTTATGGTATTTCATTTATTTCTAGTAAATCCTTTGAGCACTTTGGTATATATTTTTGGTTCTTCTTTGCACTCATTTTGTGATGTCTTTGTGCTTGATTCTCCCTTGAAGCTCTCATTATTTTCTTTATGGGCAAGACTTGTTTCCATAAAGGGGTACCTATGGAAGTTGATAATGTTACCTAATACTTCAATCCCTTTTACAAAGTTGAACTTTTGATTCAACTAAGCTAGATTTATCTAGTTCCTTTCCCAAGGAAACAACCTCTACTTCTATTTCTCACGGTTTTTTCCTTTTCAACTAACTCATTAGTATTTCTTCTATTCTCTTAGCCTCTTCTAGTTGTATTTAGGAGGATGATTGTTGCTTCATCATAATCATGATATTTCTTTTCAAATTTTTGTAGTAGTGCCTATTGGAATAATGATCACATTAAGAGGGGGATGGGGTTGAATCAGTGTAGAGTCCAATTACACCAAATTAAAATTTTATCATAACCGAAAATATGAAATAGCATCAATTTACATCATCACATCAAAAAATGAAAAACACTAGATGTATATGGAAACCCTTGCAGGAGAAAACCAAAAATATTTTAATGTGATTCAATCTTTGATTACTTTAGTTTTCAAGCACCAACTTTTTGGAGGCACCCACCTCCCTGTTCAAACTATAGTGGACCACTTTTCACAATATTTAAAACTAGACTCACAAACATAAAGAACAATGCCCTATTACAAATTTGTTCATATTTGTGCAATTAGGATATCTTCTTCAATCTACAACCATAAGAGCTTCTTTAATTCTCATTATAATCATCAAGCCAAAATATGCTCATAAGTACTAGAACATAAAAACAAGAGAAATATAGCTTCTTGATATCTAAAATATGTCTTCATGAATCTTCCTGTCACCCTGTCAAATCACAAAAGTACTCCATCAATTTTCCCTCTTTCAAAAATAATTTAGACTCCAAAAACATAATAAAAATAAAAAGATGACAAAACGTACTTTTAAGGGTGTGCTCAATGGAATGCATTGTTACAGTTCTACATAATGCACTTTTATAGGTTTGACAAAATGCAGCTTCTAGCGCACTAATATCCCACATAAAACAAAATTTTGGTTAATTCGACAAGACTCAACCTCAAGACCTCCGTAGCACAAAACAAACCAAACCACCAAACTACTTGTGTAATATGTCATGTTAAATTATGATCCAAAACATGTTCTATTTGCAATCACATATATAAAAAACCATAACTGATGCCCTCCAGTGATTTTGAATCAAAACCCATGCACAAACGAAAACCTACAATGCTTCACTACCAAAAAAAGTAATTCCTTCGTAGGGCAAGAAACTAACAAATCCAATAATTCTAACCACAGATCGATATCATGTTGATAGTACTAAAAGTCTAAGCCTTCAAGCTTAATCGTATACCTCATATATCTAGGACCATACTTGAACTTGCAACAAAACCAATATGCTAATATGCCTTTAGGATTCAACTGAAACCAATACACCAATGCACCAATGAGCTTCACCATTCAAAATAAATACTCCAACGTGCCTTCAAGATTTAACCAGAACTAGCATATCAATGGGATTCAACCAGAACAAATACACAAATGGGATTCAACTGAAAATATACCCATGTGCCATCGGGATTCAACAAGTATGTCATTGCACCTAAAATCTTAACCATTCAAACCAATGTGCCTTGAAGCTTCAACCAATATACCATTGCACCTATGGGCTTCACCATCCAAAAAACCAAAGTGCCTTCAAGCTTCAACCAATAGACCATTATACTCACAGGCTTCACCATTCAAACTAATGTGCCTTCGGGCTTCAACCTATGTTGTTGTGCCTACAGGCTTCACCATTCAAAACTAATATGCCTTCAAGGCTAAACTAGAACCAATATGTTAATGTTCCTTCGGGCTACAACAAAAACTAATATTTTATGTGTCTTATTGCTTGAACAGAGCCAATATGTTAAGTGCATTCAATCTTGACAAACAAGCTGATAGATTATTTGAAACACCATTTGGTATTGTACCAGCACACAAACACATACACATGTGGGTGTGTGTGTGTGGGTGTGTGTGTGGGTATGTGTGTGTGTGTGTGTGTGTGTGTGTGCGTGTGTGCCTGCGTGTGTGCATGCGTGTGTGTGTGTTTGTGTGTGTGTGGGTGGGTTCTCCTGACTAATTTAAATCTGACATAAATTTCAAGCTCGAGAGAACAAATGTTTGGTATTTTACACTTGTTGTGTGTGTGTGTGTGTGCGCGCGCGCTTGTCTATGTGTGTGTGTGGGTTGGTTCTCCCGACTGATTTAAAGCCAACATAAATTTAAAAATCGACAAGACAAATGTTTTGTATTTGGCACTTGTTTAGAACCCTCCATGTGACCACATTATGTTACCCGGTCCAAGGGGTCAATAGTCAGACTTATGTTGATGTCACCAATGCCATGTGGCACTCTTTGAGTGGTGCCATATCTCACCCAAATTTAGATCTATTGGCCAGCCAAAATTTCCAAATTAGCATGCCATGTGGCATCTCATCATGCTTACACATCATTATCATACCACCATGTCATAATGTCCACATCATCACCATACTTCAACGTCATCATCCTTGAGCCAATCTTGTGCTGCTACTTGGAAAATTTGGTCCCACCACATGTGCATCCACGTCAGAGTGCCATGTCACTAATTACTTTCATTGAGGGGATCAAATTATACTTGCCGCATGTATTTTCATGATTGTTCCACCTATAATTTCCATGTGCATTTTCATGATTGCTCTAACTATATGTCTACGTGTCACATCCACATTGTGGGAGGGGCTCGACATCTGTTAGAGTTTGCGCAGGCCTAAACACAAACTATCACTTGTCAAGCCATAGTTTATTCTCGATCATCTAATCCACCCTAATTTGTATGGATTTTAACCTATTAAACTTCATGTAAGTTGGGTGCCAACCACTGTTGATTTCCCTAGGAAATATAGATACATTTTGGAACTTTCTCACCTTTAATGATTTTGGATTTTGTCCCTTTTCATCTGTTGGGTTGTGTTATATTCTTTCCACGACTAAAATACTTACTGAACTGGGGGGTTAGAAGGGGGGCGGAGCCCCCCCTTCATTGCATCGATTGCGCAGTGGGGGGTCACAAGGGGGGTGGTAGCCCCCCTTGTCTGGGGGGTTTGAGGGGGGCAGGTAGTCCCCCTCTATGGGGTCCGGGGCAGTGCCCTGGGAAAAAATATTTTGGACCCTATATTAGGTTGGGTGAACCTACGTATGGTTTTCGGTCCATGGTTTTAGACGCGATGGTTTTTCGGTCCATGGTATTGGATGCTTCAGCATGTATAAATATGTATTGTAACATTGAAAGGAACATAATGAAAAATCAAGTTGGTAGTCCCAGTTTTGGGATCCAGTGGGAAATCTTTGTGTATATGTGTTTTATGAGTTATGCTCTCGCATTTTTATTTTTACTGTGATTTAGAATTCGTATGCAGGTAATTTTTGTACGGGATTAAAACCTACAATTGGTATCAGAGGTGTTTTGGCTTAAAGGGGACACCTTTGTTGCTGAGGGGTTTCGCTTGGGCCTGTGGTAGACCCTGTTCAGTGGGCGATCTGCGAGATCAATTCTGGTGGTGAAAGAAGATGGCGAGCAGCAAAAAGATAGAGATTGAGAAGTTCAATGGTCAGAGTTTTGAGTTGTGGAAACTCAATATGGAGGATCTGTTGGTGGATAAATATTAGTGGATCGTGGTAGATCTGGGTACTAAACCAATAGGAGTGACCGATGAAGAATGGAAGAAGTTGGATCCGAAGGCAAAGAGCACAATACAATTGTGTGTCTCAGATTCAGTATTGCTGAATGTATCAGGGGAAGCTATGGCGAAGGCTCTGTGGGACAAGTTAGGGACTTTGTACCAATATAAGTCTCTAGTGAATAAACTATTCCTGCGGAAAAAGTTGTATAACCTGAGGATCAAAAATGGAGACTTAGTGATAGAGCATTTGAATGTGTTTAATACTGTAGTAAGTCAGTTATCATATGTTGATATTAAAATTCTAGATGAAGCTAAGTGCATCAATCTGTTGTGTTCTCTACTAGATTCGTGGGATAGTCTAGTTATTTCAATAAGTAGAAATGCAACTGCTTTGCAGTTTGATGAAATAGTCTCAGCCTTGCTGACAGAGGAGATGAGGTGGAAAAATATGGACAACCAGAATGGTGATTCCTTGTCTATACGAGGACTGTCCCAGAAAGAAACAAAAATAAGTCATTGAGTGGGAGATCTAAATCTAGAGGGAGATCTAAATCTCCAGGAAAACCTATAAAGGTGGTGTGCTGGAAATGCAGAAAGGAAGGGCACTTCAGAAGGGATTGTAAATCTAAAGCTCATGATAAATGAAAGGGATCTGATGATGCTCCTTCTGCAAAGGCGAAAACCACCTCAGATGAAGGTGGGGATGTGTACTTGGCTTCTTCAAGTACACATGTAGATCATGAGGCATGGTTAATTGACTCAGGTGCATC